>ML806734.1:128306-181931 GCA_009831015.1 Picea engelmannii
TCTAGATTATGTTCAAGGTGATTTTGGACAGGTTCATTTGGGTGATGATGCACCATGCAAAATTTTTGGAATGGGAAAGGTAAAAATAAAGCAAAGGAATGGAAACCAATGTTGTTGAAAGAAGTAAGACATGTTCCATATCTAAGGAAAAATCTAATTTCAACAGGTTCGTTGGCAAGTGAAGGTTGTATATCTATATTTACAGATAAGGTGTAGAAGTTCACCAAAGGATCATTGGTGATATCAAAAGGAGAGAATGTAGGTACATTGTATTTATGTACTGGTAATACTAAATATTATATCTCTTTAGCTTCTACAGGAGTGGATATAGCATTGTTTCATCATAGGATTGGACACATGAGTGAGAAGGAGATGCAGATACTTCACAAAAGAAATTTTGTGCCATATATTAAACAAATTGATTTGGATTTCTGTAAGAATTGTGTTTATGGAAAACAAAAGAGAGTCATATTTCTCAAAGTCAGAAAAGAAAAGAAGAGTGAAAGGTTAGAGCTTGTGCATACATATTTATGGGGACCATCTCAGGTATCATATTTTGGTGTCTCTTGTTATTATGTTACTTTTATTGATGATGCAACTAGAAAAACTTGGGTTTATTGCATTCGAAAAAAGTCTGATGTTTTTTATACTTTTAAGAAATGGAAAGCTTTGGTTGAGAATGAGACAAAAAAAAGGTTGAAGTGTCTCAGATCAGACAACGTAGGTGAATATTTCAGCAAGGAGTTTGATTATTACTGTTTAAACTGTGGGATTCATAGAGAGAATACAGTTCTAGGAACACCACAAGAAAATGGTGTGTCAGAAAGGATGAACATGACAATCATGGAGTGTGCAAGGAGTATGAGATTGCATGTTGGTGTTCCCTTACATTTGTGGTCATATGTTATATATATTGTTGTTTACTTAATAAACAAAGGACCTTTAAGCTCTTTGTATGGTAGAATTCCATAGGAGGCATGGTAAGGTAAAACGATAAACTATTCTTTTTTGAATACTTTCGGTTGTGAATAATTTGTCCATGTTGATAAAGAAAATAGAACAAAGCTTGAGGAAAAATCCAAGAAGTGTACCTTTATTGGATACGGTGTTAATGATTTTGGTTATCTCTTATGGGATTGTGAAAATCACAAAATAATTAGGAGTAGAGATTTCATATTCAATGAGAGGGTCATGTACAACAATCAGATGCATGGAAAGAAACAAGGAAAAGTAAAACCAGAATACACAGTGCTTGATGAGATCACTGAAAAAGAAATTCCAAAGGTACCAGAAAGTCAAAATTAACAACAATAGGAGCAATAGGTACCTAAAAATCATGCAAGTGTTGTTAGAATATCTACCAGGTTAAGTAGACCCCTTGAACGATACTCTCCTTCATTGTATTATTTATTGTTGACTGATTCTAGTGAACCAGAATGTTATGAAGAGGCAATGCAGGTAGAAACTAAAAAGAAGTGGGAGAAAGGAATGAAAGAGGAAATGGATTCCCTGGTAAATAACCATACTTGGGATTTGGTTCAGTTTCCTGCAGGAAAAAGGGCATTACAGAATAAATGGGTTTACAAGTTGAAGGAAGAAGATGGAGGCAAAAAGTGGTAAAAGGCTAGACTTGTTGTAAAAGGGTTTGCACAAAAGAAAGGTATAGATTTTGATGAAATATTTTCTCCTGCTGTTAAAATGACTTCAATTAGGACAATTTTATGTCTTGTGGTAGTAGAAGATTTACATCTTGAACAATTAGATGTAAAAGAAAATTTTCTCCATGGGTATTTGGAGGAAGAGATTTATATGCAGCAGCCACAAGGGTATGAGGTCAAAGGGAAGGAAAATTTGGTATGTAAGTTGAAGAAGAGCTTGTATGGCCTAAAGAAAGCTCCAAGGAAGTGGTATTTGAAGTTTGATGGGTTTATGACAGAACCAGGTTATAGTAGATGTCATTTTGATCATTGTGTTTATTTTTAAAAGCTAGAAAATGGAAGTTATATTATCTTGCTATTGTATGTAGATGACATGCTTGTTGCAGGGTCTAATATGAAGGATATAAATGTGATCAAAAAGAAATTATCTAATTCATTTGCGATGAAGGATTTGGGTTCCGCAAAGAAAATCCTTGGTATGAGAATAACAAAAGACAAGAAAAATTGCAAATTGACATTGTCTCAAGGTGAGTACTTAGAGAAGGTGTTAGAGAAGTTTAGAATGTAGAATGCAAAACCAGTTAGTACACCTTTTTCCAGACATTTCAAATTAACTAAGGAAATGTGTCCCAAGACACATGAGGAGATAAAATACATGTCCAGGGTCCCTTATTCATCAACAGTTTGTAGCTTGATGTGTGTGATGGTTTGCACAAGACCATATATTGCACATGCAATGGGAATTGTGAGCAGGTATATCAACAATCTAGGTAAAGAACATTGGGAGGCAGTAAAATGGATTCTCAGGTATTTGAGAGGTACTGTTACTCATGCATTATGTTTTGGAGCTTCAGACACTATTCTATAGGGATATGTTGGTTCAGATATGGAAAGTGATAAAGATAGCAGGAGGAGCACCACAGGGTATTTTTTTACTATAGGTGGAACAACAGTAAGTTGGATTTTGAAACTGCAAAAGGTAGTTTCACTTTCAACAATAGAAGTAGAGTATGTTGCTGCTACAGAGGCTAGTAAAGAAATGATTTGGTTACAGAGGTTTATGGAGGAATTGGGAAAGAAGCAGGAGAATAGCAGGTTGTATTGTGAAAGTGAGAGTGTCATTCATCTTGCAAAGAACTCATCCTTCCATTAGAAGAATAAGAATATACAACTGAGGTACCATTTCAGATGATCCATTTTGGAAGATGGACATTTAAAGTTGGAAAAGATACACACTAGCCAGAATCATGCAGGCATTTTAAGAAAGGGAGTAACCAGGGAGAAATTGAGTTTCTGCTCAGTTTCATTTGGTCTTCAAGCATGAAGGTGAAGATGAGAAATTTTCCAGGTCCAAGAAGTGTCATAGTCTAGCAAATATTGTAGCGGTGGAGTTGTTGATATCTGTAATCAATTGGGAGATTGTTGGTAGTGGAGCCTGATTATCTTCCTGATTAGGAGGTCTTTGTTTTCAATAGTGTTTATACCCCGTGAAGACTTTACACCCTGGAAGAATGTACACCCCTCTACGCGGGGAGTGCAGTGGGGTATTTCCCCTGAAGGAAAAATTGCCTTGTAAATGTATATTGTAATTTCATACTAAATTTGGACCGATCATTTTAAGTTCCCAGATCTGACGGTAGAAGTTATGTTAGGGTTTTTTTCCCTAGAAGGAAACCCTTTTTTATGAGGGAAATGCATTGCGACTATGTATCATGGAGAATATTGTATTCTGAGTGAGGAGACTATGAGAGAATGAAGAGGAAGTTATAACGGGTGTGTTGTAGGTTTTATCCCTTCATTTGTTGGATAATAATAAAGGAAGGACCTAATGATTCTAGTGGAGGTAGCCCACACTGGGTGAACCACGTATATCTATGTCTATGTTTTATTGTGTATCTTTTATGTTTTATTGCCGCATTTATTTTATTTTATTGCTCTGTGATCCTGTTTTTCTAACAAATTATGCGAACATAGGAGACTATTGGAGTGAGGAAATAGTAGAGAAGATTGTTGAATTACTGCGCGAGTATCAAGACTTGTTTCCAACTACTTTGTCAAAGATGAAGGGCATTGCAAGAGAGTTGGGAGAGATTAAAACCCCATTGAAACCAGATGCCAAACTCATGTGACAGAGACCCTATAGAATGAGCCTAAAATATAAGCAGGAGGTAAAAGAAGAGATATACAATATGTTAGAAGATGGAATTATAGAACCTGTTGAAGAATCAGAATGGATTAGTCCAATGATAGTGTAGGATAAGAAGACAGGAGGAATCATGATATGTGTAGATCTAAGAAAGCTGAATGATGCTTGTTTGCATGACCCTTTTCCTACACCTTTTACAGATTAAGTATTAGAGAATGTAGGGGGTCAAGAGGCTTACTCTTTTATGGATGGATTCTTAGGATACCACCGGATCAAAATTGCACAAGAAGACAGATATAAGACCACTTTTGTGATAGAGTGAGGTTGTTACCAGTACACACTAATCTTGTTTGGTTTGAAGAATGCACCAATAATATGTTTTGGAGTAGTTGTTGCATATTACAAAGAGTTCATTCATAATTTCTCGGAATTCTACTTAGATGATTGGACAGTATTTAGTCTATTAAAATATCACGTTGAACTTCTACGCTTAATGTTGCATAAGTGTAAGAAATACTAGATCTCATTGAATCTGGAGAAATGCATTTTTTGTGCGCCTTTTAGAATTTTATTGGGCCATGTGGTGTGTAAACATGGATTGTTAATGGACCCTGCAAAGATAGTTTTGATTTATAAATTTCCACCACCAACTTCCATGCGATAACTAAAATCCACGTTAGGTCATACATGATACTACATGATATCAAAGGATATGTGCAAATCACAACCCCTATGGAGAAGTTGCTAAAGAAGGAAGTGATGTATCAATGGAATGACGAATGTCAGAAGAGTCTAGATACATTGAAATAGAATATGGTCAACGTGTCAATTCCAGTTTTTCCTAACTGGAACAAAGAATTCGATGTACATGTGGATGCATATTCGATAGAATTGGGAGCAGTTTTGTCTCAACTAGGTGAAGGAGAGATCGACCATCCGATTACATTCATCGGTAGGAAGTTATCATCTATAGAGCATAACTATAATATGAAAGAACAAGAAGGAGGTTTGGAGATGGTGTATGCCTTGCAGAAGTTCAGACATTACCTACTTATATCTCATTTCCAAAAGTATATAGACCATTTTTCACTGAGATACCTAGTTAACAAGCCAGTGATTGGGGGAAGAATATGCATATGGTTATTAATGTTCCAGGAATATGACTTTGAGGTGATCATGATACCAGGGAAATTTAATTCAGTACCTGATCACTTATCGTGTATACTGTTAGGTGAAGATGCAGGGAACTTGGATCATAGTTTACCATATGTGCACTTATTTGCAATTCATATGGTTGGCGACTATTTTGCAGACATAGTTCAGTTTTTTAGTATGGGAGTGACCCCTCCATAATTTACAGTGATGCAGAAAAAGTAACTTATAGTGAAGGCAAAAAACTACTAGTTGATAGCAGGAAATTTGTACAAGTTAGGCGCAGACGGTATTCTGTGATGTTGCGTATTGGAGCATAAAATAAATATGGTACCTTCAGAGGCACATGAAGGGATTGTACGAGGTTACTATGCATGAAAGGAAACATCACAAAATATTTTTTGTGTAGGACTATGGTGGCCTACCCTTCACAAATATGCTAAGGAATTATGCCAAAGTTGTGATGTTTGTCAGAGACTTGGAAATCCTTCTAGGAGAGATGAAATTCCCTTAGTTCCGCAAGTGACAACCCAATAATTTGACAAATGGGAAGTGTAATGTTTTGTGATGATTAACCACCAGATAAGAGGTCGGGAGCTAGGTACATCATTATTGTGACAGACTAGTTAACCAGCTGGGTTGACGTAGAACCAGTGAGAGACTATAGCGCAGAGACATTTGCGTGATTTTTGTTTAAAAATATAGTAACAAGAATTTGGATGCCCAAGGATACTTATGATTGATCAAGGAACTCATTTCCTAAATAGGGAAACTTGAGCGTTAAAATAGGAGTTTCATATCCATCATCAGAAGAGTACACCATACCATCCTCAAGAAAATGACACAGTAGAATCTTTCAATAAGATCATGGAACATGCGTTGACAAAAAATTGTAATATAAGTCGAGATGACTGGGACTTGAAGATTTCAGCAATATTATGGGCATATAGGACTACAAGTAAGAAGCTAACATGACAGATTCCATTTAGGTGGACATATGGACAAGAAGTTGTTATGTCAATGGAATTCATAGTATCGATTTTGCACATTGTTGCAATGACAGAGCTTACAAATTCATGTGCATTAGAAAAGAGACTACCAGGACTTATGGAATTAGAAGAACTAGATTACATTTTGCACCAAACTAGATTACAACGATGTCGCGGGCTTCCTGTGCATAGGGTGCGACGATACTTAAACAAGAGGAAAAGTGAAATTCACGAAGGTTCTAGAAAGGAATCTTCTAGAAGATGAGGTGGCCTCTGATCGATTTGGATCTTAATCGCTTCTCTGATTTAGTGGGATCATCCTAATATCCTCATCCATCCCTCTTTCACCCTATATAAAGAGGGATATCTTATGGAAAATACTAAGGCTTGCTTATGCTTGAAGAATTCTTCTATAGATTATACTGGAGATAGCTTTGCTTTAGCTCTCTAAGTCAGATTGTGGATCTTCTTCATCAAAGGCATTGGAGAAAAGGTGTGTGTGTTGAAGCAAAGATCCATTGGAAGGGACCTTAAAACATCAAGGCATGGGTTGTATTCTCCACTTTCATTTAATATAATGCAACAATACATTTCTTCCCTATAAAGGTGTCTTTATTTTTATTGTATAACTCCTTGATCTTATACATAGAATTCATTGGAATATATATATCATTGTTCTCTCTCTTTGTTGGTTTGTTCTTATTAAATAGGTTCACCATCCCACAAATCCAAATATGGAGTGACAAGGACGACACTAGCGAGGATCAAACGTCATTTAAAAGGTATGTCATTTGTCCCTCTCTAAACTAGTTTATATGACAATGAAGTCTAAGGTGGAGTTTGTATTCTGCCATGTTTTTTTCTAGCTTCATGTTGAAGTTAGGGAGATTGGTTTGTGTCTTCACTTACCGAGTTGTCTGATAAAAAAATTGGTGACCATACTAGAGAACAATTTATTTTGATTTTTTTCTTCTTATTTTCTTTTATCCTGCCTACTTTTGATCAATTTCATTCTTTGAGTCTGTGGGTGATCCATCTTGACTCCCTGGTTCTGAAAGTTCATTGAGAAACTTTGTCATCCTTTCAAATTTCCTTATATTCATACATCGTCGCACCCTGCTTATGAGAACCAGAGTGACGATGTCACACTGTGTAGCTTTCAGCCTGCAATGATCCTTCATCGTCGCACTGTACCCTTCTGTAGCCGGTGACGATTCATGTAGGAATTGTTGGAGTGACAATCAACTTTCTTTTCTTTGCCCAGATTTGTCTTTACTACTTGGGATGAACTTTTAGTCTTGGCAAATGATTGGTTTGCATCTTTTAAGCTTGAATTTGATTGATTTTCAAGCATTGAGAGTCTTCTTCATAAGCTTTGTAAGTTTCATCTCTAACTTCTTATTGCAAGGGTATAATCTCAATGCTTTGTTCCTAAGTGCTTGCTTGATAAGTTTTTCTTTATCTCTTTGAGTTTTGGATTGATTTTAAGTTTTGGATTGTTGTTGATTATGAAACAATTTTTGTTTGCATTCAACAAATAGTTTTCTTATCGTTTCATTTTTACTTACATTATGATTTTGGTTTGGGAAATAGTGTTGAGAATGCATTAATTTTCTTTGACCATTCTTTCTTTTTTGGATTATGTATCTGTTCTGGTTTGAAAAGGAAAGGTGTGAAGTTTATTCTTCTTTTAGTAGTCTTTGTAAGAAATATTTTTCGTTCAAATATTTGTTGAAAAGAGAAATTGGAAGATTTAGTATCTTTGATTGTTTGGAATCCATATCATTCAAATATTGAGAAGTTGTGCTTTGTAACTTTTGTATTCTAGAAAGATAAACATTCTCCCTATTGTAATTAGATTTCATCGAATGAAACAATTTCATATCATCTCTTTTTTCATTTTATTGGGTCAAGGTCAAATGCATCATCAGTTTCATTTCCATTTCCCTTTTTGAGTAAGAAACAACCATTAAAATTTAGTGTAATTTTAAAATCTATTAGCGAATTTTGTTTTCTAGAATTTTTATACACCAACATTAGTTAGGATAGCACTTTTGAATAGGTTGCGAGTCACACTCTCCAAAGAATCAAAACGCACAATAGTATCTTGTGATAGGGAGAGTTCAAATCCACTTGTTACATTTTGTCCTGGGAAGCCCTTATAACACAAGGGTCAATCACGAGGTCACATTAAGGCCGAAAAAGTTACTCACCCTGCTTTATTGGTCTTAGTGTAGAGATTGCGCGTATTATTGGGGGTCACTTGAGAAGAAAATCCTGGGGGACTGTCTCGAGTCGATTTTGGGCTTAGATACCATGCCCTTGCACGTGGATCGGATTGTCGACTACTTCCCCAGGTATCATTGTCGTAATTGGTAACCTTAGTGGCATATCTCTTTAGAGTCTTTACACGAGGTGACTGTGGAGGGGAATGTCTTCATGATACCTAGAATCGACATTAGCCAAATTCACTCAGGATCCTTGGACGGTATACCCATGATTATCTATGGGAGCTTGCACTAAGGTGTAAGTCTGTTAAGTAGGTCATCAATGTAACTTTTCCACCCACTTTATTCTATCCCCTTATTGTCTTGATTTCTCGATGTTGGATTTGATCACCAACTAGTGACTTCGAAATAAGAAGGTTTGTTTGCGTGTTTGATATCTATATTGTATTAATGAGTGTTATTTGTTTCTATAGTTGGCCATATATTTCTTTCATTCTTTATTTGGTGTGACCAACATCGACCCTCATTGTTCATGTAGGATGCAAGGGTTACCTCTGGAAGGGCCAGAAGAATACACTCCTTTGCTTCCTAAATCACCATAGGGTTCTCCTGAAGGAGAAATCAATAATGAAGTGGCCTCCAAGATTGGAATTTCTACTCCATTGGAGGAATCAACACTTCCTGTAAATATGTTATTGAGTGTTATACAAGATCCACTTTTGCTCTGGATAAATTCATCGGGAGACATTAGTGCTAAAGATTATACTAGAATACCTCATGGACCTTACGCAGAGTCTGGTGTAGACAATCCACCCTTCCAGAGTGAATCGTTTAGAAATCTGGTTCATACCGCTGGAATTTCTAATCCTAGCTCCGTCCCTGCATGTTCCCTTTGGAGGACCTCTTCGGGACATGATATTTTTGATAAACTAGGAATGTGTCCTAATCAATCCATGGCATCACATTAGCCTGTGACTTCCACTACTTATATAGTACCTTTAGATCATTTTACTGGCATGACCAGTAATGTTGTCATGATTTCAGACCAATTGTTGGTTGGTTATCATACAATTCTTCCTCTCCATCTCACTAGCTCTACCATGGTCCCACAAGTTACGCATGTTTCTTCTAGAAGTCTGGTAATCACTCAAGCTCCTATTGGAACACCACTTATTCTTATATCAAATCCATCACTTCCACCTGAGTATAACGCTCTTAATACTTCTATTGTTAATCATGCCCAGAGTCCATCCGGAGGGCCTAATATTTTTGTTCCTCCTGGGTATAAAGCTGCTAGAATTTTTGTTCCTACACTTACCTGGGTTCTCTCTAGAAGACCTAGCATTCCTCCTCCACCTCCACCTAGAGTATTTAATCATCCTGGCCCCAATATATCCAATCAAGTTGGAGGCACAATTAATTATGTCACTTCTGATTTTCAAATTCCTGTTGGAGGCCAACCTCAAGTTAGGTTCCAACCCCAAGTTGGGGGGAAACCTCAAGTTAGGGGGAAACCCCAAGTTGGGGGTCATAACCCAATGTACGAGAAATATATCCATGGATTACAATCTCAACCTTGGAATTTTCCTTTCCAAGGAAATCAACAACTGCCTTGGGGGAAAACTCCTCAAGTAAATTATTTTTTACCCCCTAATCCCGGGAAACCATATCCAGGTTCTATGAATCCTACCTAGGGTCAAGATTTCCAGTCTAATGCTCCTTTCGAAGGAAGCTTACCCAATAAACCAACTCATGTTGGCTATTTGACTCAAAACCCTCCACCACCGAATTTGACAGGACCCTATAACTGTCTATGGACTGCTTATGGTCCTACTAGTATACCTATGGGATGACCTCCTCAAAATTACTAGTTTCCTCAAGTGAACAGACAGTTGTCATTTCTTGCTACTTTGGATTTACCGGATTTATCTAGGATTTTGAATGATCCTATATTGCATTCTCCTTATTGGTCGGTCATACCTTCTAAGTTACCATTAGACATTCCTAAGTTTGATGATCAATTAGGAGAAGACCCAAATAATCACATCATGACATTTCATCTTTGGTATTCATCCAACTCCTTGATGGATGACTCCATTAGATTACGTCTTTTCCAACGAACTCTTACGGGTTTGGCAACCAAATGGTATATCAAATTTCCATGAGGATTCTTCAATGATTTCAACACCTTAGTTATGGATTTCTTAACGCATTACCAGTTACCTATACGATATGAGATAGGAACTGAAATTTTGAGTTCATTTAAAAAATCTTCATCTACTCACATTTCCGATCATTTTCACGAGTGGAGGAGGAGAATATTCTTAATCAAAGTTCCCATTCCTGATCAACTATTGGCTAAGTGGTTTACCAAGTCACTCATTAGTCCTATAGCCTGTTATGTCTCCATGGATGGTGTCGTCACTGAATAACAAGCGATTAGTCGTGCTCAATACTTAGATATCATTTATTCACAAATGGGCACACTATATGACTTGATCTCTGATTCTCCTCGCCCGTCTACAAATCCAACCCCAACACCTCTAGTTGCTTCTCATGTTGTTGATGGTGTGATTGGAATTTTTCACGTTGAGACTCAGTCTAAACAAGCCATTCATTCCAATTCCAAATATACTACTACTAATGTACAAAATACTCCTCCTTCAACCCCTTCTCCCAGTAAAACCTCTGAGGTTAACTCGGTTCAATCTACGCCTACTGGTAAAAATCAAAATAAAAAGAAAGGGAAGGGTAAGAATAACGAGGATAAAAATAATAATCAATAATCTGATAAACCAAAGACTCATCTTGCTAATGAAAAAGAAAGGTGAAAACCTTGTTATCCTTGTCTTATCTGTGGTGAGGATCATTATACGAAATATTTTCCATGATGTGATGAGGTTACTAAGTTCCTGCAAGGGACCAGGACACCTCCTACACCCGTCATTTTTTCACAACCTTTTCCTTCTCAATAGCAGGCCCAATTGATTATTCATGACCAACCTTCTTCCTCTACCACATCTTATGTACTTATGTGTACTAGTGACTCCAAGAAGAACGAAGTTGTAGTCACTACTCGAGCCAAATATTATTCTCCTTCGAAAGAGAAATTTGATGATTCACCACCTCCATTGGTTCAACCTCCTCCATTGACTTCACCTCCCAATGGTCCTCTTCATATTGAACAACCAAGTCTAGATACAGTTCTTTGTCCTCCTCCTAAGGGCGTTATTTGTAATTTGTCATTTAATCCTCATGCACATGATGCTCAGAACTACAGTATTGTAGAAGATCTTGCACATGCACCTTCTGTGATGTCGGCTCTCAAAGTCCTTCAATTTTTTCCTATGCAACGGAAGGCATTGTTAAAGGCTATTGGTGGAATTGATTCTACCGATATGAACTTGATAATATTTGACTTGGAAGATCATATTCAAAGGCTCTCTCCTCAATTAGTGTTTCAAATACAAGTCATTGTGGAAAATAAGAATATTTGTTGAACCGTTATTGATGAAGGGGCCTCGACTTGCGTCATGTTTGTTACGTGTTGGAAAGCCATTGGCTCTCCTTCCCTCACCGAGTCACACAATACTCTAAAATATTTTAATGGTATAGAGTTTAAACCTTATAGTGTTCTTCCTTCATTATCTATTACATTAGAAAGCAAAGCGGTTACTATTGAGGTTGAGGTGTTTGATGCACCTCTCGATTACAACCTTCTACTTGGTCATAGTTGGATTGATTCTATGCATGCAGTTGTTTCTACTATTTTTTGTGTGATATGTTTCCCTCACCAAGGAAAAGTTGTTATTGTCGATCAACTCACCTTCTTTCATTCTGATTCACGTACTAGTAATGTACCTTTCATTGTGAAAACACCTCCCGATTATGAGAATGTCAGTGTGGGTCTTCTAAAAGATTAATCATTAATGGGTACATTCCCCATTCCACCACCCGATATTCCTCCTCCTTTTTTCGCTTCAATTAACATGATCTTGAACACTGTTTGTGAAATCCTTACATCTCATGGCCCTTGGATAGTACCTAGCTCTGACGATTGTCTTCGTTCCAGCGACTGAATGCCTTTAAGTTCGATAGAATTGGCTTATCAAGCTATTCAATCGACAACTCCTTCTCCTCATTCTCTCTTAGATACATCTTTGGATCTGTTTCACATGGTATTTCACACTGATGAGATGATCATGATAGTTATGTTTATGGAATATACCCCATGGGAAAATGAGCATCATCATTCTATCATCTTCCTGGAGCCCGAGACCATAGAGAGTTACCAACGGATTTTGAATCCGTCTATTGTCATTACTACTCCACGTGTTCCTGAACCAACACACGATGTTTTTTCCGAAGGGAAATTGGGCAATATTTCACCCACCATCCCTCTAGATATTTCGATTAAACCTAGAATCGTGGAAAATGTTCATATCGGTACCTCATGTTATGTTGATGAGATCCAAATTTACAAGGCCCTTTTCCAAGAATTTTGTGACGTTTTTTCCTAGAGTTACGAAGAGATGTTTGTAATTGATCCAGATATTGTTGTACATGAAATTAAGACTTAACCGGATGCTAAACTCATTCGACGAAGACTTCACCCAGTACATCCACACAAAGTTGTTGGTATTAAACTCGAAGTTGAAAATCTTCTTAAAGCCAGTTTTGTCTATCTTGTGGCTTTGACTGATTGGGTTTCCAATCTTGTTCTGGATACCAAGAAATAAGGCGCGATCCATGTTTGTGTAGATTATAGGGATATCAACAAGGCTTGTCCCAAAGATAATTACCCAACCCTTTCCATTGACCAGATTGTTGATGATTGTGTCTGGAGTGAAATCTTCTCTTTGATGGATAGTTTCTCTAGCTATAATCAAATCAATATTCTACCCGCGGATCAACATAAGACTTCTTTTATTTTCCCATGGGGAACCTTCACATACCGAAAAATCCCTTTTGGTCTCAAGAATGATGGCACGAATTTTCAATGCGCTATGTCTTATGCTTTTCATGATATTAATCACATTGTAAAACTTTACCTACATGATTTATCGTCGCATTCCATGCTTCGCCAATATCACCCGACACACTTACAAGACATTTTCCTATGCTATCGCTATTATTGCATACGATTGAATCCACATAAATGCATTTTTTGTGTGGATTCTGGACGAATTCTTGGTTTTATCATTTCTAAACACGGGATTAGGGTGGACCCTCTGAAGGTTGAAGATATTCTCAATTTTCCTCCTCCTTCTATCTTATTCCAACTCCAAAGTTTGCAAGGGAAGGAAAAGTTTTTACGTCGATTCATCCCCAATTATGTTGAACTAACAAAAGGTTTTACTCGACTTCTTAAGAAGGGTCATGATTTTGTATGGGATGACACTTCCAACAAATCCTTTGAAGATTTGAAACTTACCTTAACTTGTACACCACTCTTATTTCCTCTCGATTATATTCGAGATTATTTATTATACTTAGCTTCTTTAGAATCTACCATAGCTATGGTTCTAGTCCAAGAGGATGATTCACACGATGAACATGGTATATACTGTTTGAATTGGAGTCTCATGACCATCGAAACCAAATATATGCATGTGAAGAAACTGGCCTTGACAGCTATTCAAGTTGTACAATGTTTTCTTCATTACATCTTATTGCACAAAACCACAATCATTTCTGATTGAAACCCTATGCAAAACATCCTTACTCGACAATTTTTTGGGGGGAAATACTCCAAATGGATAGTGATTCTCCAAGAGTTCGATTTGGAGTTTGAGCGAGCCAAATCAAAGAAATATTTGGTTTTTTCTGAGTTGATATGTGACCTTCCTTCTACTAGGACAGAAACTGTGGAAGAGGATTCCTTTCTTGATGAGTCTCTCTTCCTGATCAGTTCTGACGACATATGGTATGGATACATTATCATTTATCTCCAAACCCAAACTTTTTGGCCCAATCTTTCTAGTGTAGATCATCTTCGTATCTGGTATCAAGCCCGTCAATACATTATCCTTGGTGATACCCTTTACTGTCGTGGTATTGATTCCATATTTAGATGATGTCTAACCTATGATGAAGGTGAGAAATATTTAAATCACTATCATTCAGGAGCATGTGGTGGTCATATGTATGGATATGCCACTGCCCAAAAGATCTTACGAGTTGGTTACTTCTGGCCTTCATTGTTTAAGGCTTGCATTATTGTCGTTCAGAAATGCCATGCTTGTCAAATGTATAACAATAAGATCCAATATCATCCTTCTCCTATTTAACATGTAGTTTATGTTGGTGCATTCGCTAAATGGGGCATTGACTTCATGACATGTAACCCTCACTCGGTTGGGGGGCATGGATACATTATCGTAGCCATGGATTATTTCACTAAATGGGCTGAGGTGATGCCTACATTTGATGATACCAGGAAAACTGCAACATTGTTCATATTCAATCATAGTGTTACTAGATTTGGTGTCCCTCAAGCTATCGTCACTGACCATGGTAGTCATTTTCTAAATTTCATGATGTCTGAACTTACTGCGAAGTTGGGTCTTCAACATGAAAACTAAACACCTTAGTATCCATAGGCCAATGGCCAGGTTGAAGCAATTAAGAAAGTTCTCACTACTATGCTTCGACGGATGGTAGGAATTCACAATTCAAGCTGGCACACGATGCTCTTCTTGGAATTATGGGCCTATCGGACATTCGTTAAATATACCATAGGGTTCAGAACTTTCCATTTAGTATATGGTATCGAAGCTATTATGTCAATTGAAGGTGAAATCCCATATTTGAAACTAGTTGTAGAACTTCTCCTTAACACCTCAGCCGAAGAGGAACGTCTCTTGTATTTGATGCAATTAGATGAGACTCGCCATGATGTTTCCTTAGTCATTGAAACTTAGAATAAACATGTCAAATATCAATACAACAAGCATGTCAAACCACGTGTTTTTTCTAAGGGTGATTTAGTTCTCCTTTACGAACAAGATTGTGAATTATTAGGGGTCAGTAAATTCGAGCCCATGTGGTGTGTCCCTTATATCTTTAAATGAGTGTTGGAGAAAGGGGATTATGAGTTGGAAGAGTATGATGGAATTCCTTTGAGTGAACCTAGAAATGGGATTTACTTGAAGAAGTGGTATGCTTAAACTATTTTTGCATGAGTTCTTTGCATTTTTAGTGTATCGTACTCTAGTGTGTTTTTTTCATTTTTTGTTCCGCCTTTTAGTTGCTTACCTTTCATTGTGATTGGTTTCCATATGTCAGTGTCTTCACTACCCTATATCGTCTTTGTTGATGGTGCTAGTCATAGTACTCAAAACCTAGCATCTGTTGCAAGGGAAATCTATGCACCTACGGATGAGTTGATCAGTATACACGGTGTTTTCCTTGGTCGTGCAACTAATAATATTGTGGAATATAGTGCAGTTATTGAGTTATTAACTAATGCCATTTCACCTGGTGTTATAGAAATATTTGCCTCACCATTTCTATCTTGCACAGAGGGCCCTTTTCCATTTCCCTATGCAGACTTGTCATCCCTTTTTGATGAATCCAAAGCTAAAAATACACATTTTTCCACATTTACACGCCCTATCTGCTATACAACATGCGTATACATAGACTGCTCCACTACAACAAACGTACATCGGGATTTGTACCAAAAAATAAAAAAATGGAGTCAGGATTCCATGTCACAACAGAAGATCTCTTATCCATTGCCTTCCATATAATAGAAACATTCTGACTTGACCCTTTAGTTTCATTTTGAAGGCTATAAGGGCACAATTCCAAGCTATGGAAAAGTGGAGAAAGCATTCAACTTTAAGAGAAAAGTTACTCTATAGAAATTACTTCATATTGAGTCTACATCCTTTTGTCCCTCAAGTCTGAACACAGTGTTCAGCCCCCAAGCTCTTTCCCTATTGTTGAGAGAACCTCATTATCTCTTTCCTATGAGATTTCCTTTGGTGGAGGATTGAAGTGGTGGAGGCCCAGTTGGAAGGAAATTGGTTTCTTGGTTTCAAACCGTGCCGACACGGAAGTCTGTAATGTTGTCACTTATGTTGATCAATTATTAATAAAAATACTCATTTCCCATCCTATTGGTATCGTACAAATATATGATTATTATCCATGGGCATGTTTGTAATGTTTATTAATGGATTATGTTATATGATGTGCTAACCCCTTCTACATTATCACTATATACTTGCTATGCTTGTTTGTTAAGAACTTGTTGCAGGTACAAATCTTTTGGTCAAAGTGCTCAACGGTGGAACATCATTGAACGTTGGATCGAGGTAGGCCTCTTTCTTATCTTGCACATTAGTTTGTATAGCATATATTGGAATTGAGTTGATTTCTGCAATCATACCTGTCTGTTTTGGTTTACCCTTGGCCATAGAGAGTTTTTCCCTTGTAACAGAATTGGCGACTCCACTGGGGAGAGATCTTCCTTCTAAGGGTTGAAGTACTTTTTCTTCTTACATTGCTCTTTTTCCTTTGTGTTTCTTGTCATGTCACTGCTTGACGGATCCTGTTCACTCTGGGTCTGAGTTTTCATCCCTTTTTCCCTTGTCTGACCTTGTTTTAAATCATGTATGCTCATTTTTCCTTGACAGTCACGTATAGACGCATTATGTCTCACTGAAAGCTGCGTATATACGCACTTTTCTCCTAAAAAATCACGTATACCACTTTCCCTTGCTTGTTTGCTTGGTTTAGTGACTGTTGAGTGGGATTTGATGTTTGTTGAGCCTTCTTAGGTGTCTATAGTGCGTGTTGAGTTTCTCTGGGTTGACAGGAAACTTATTTGGAGTTGAATTTTTGGGCGTAAACTTTCTCATTGTTTTTCATTTTTGGTTTTTCCTTGAACCCTGGGATGTTTTCTTGGTTGCTTGGTATTCTTCTTGAGTTATTTTGTTTATACATTGTAGAATTTATATATCAAGTTGCTTTTCAGTCCATGCATTTTCTCTTTAATATATTGAAAATAATAAAAAAATAGGAATTTTGCATTGGTTGGAATTTTTGTTTTTGAACCTTCATCATTAGCTTAGTGCATTTAGCGAAAGATTGCATTTTACTTCTGAATTGCAGAGTTGAAATTGAAAATTGCACTGTTTTTATTAGCATATCATTCATTGAAAAAGTTAAAGATAGACTTTGTATTATATTCATATTTATGTTCTTGCAGAGTCATAACATCATGAGTTTTACTTCCACACAATTTTGAGTAATCACGGCCAATAAAATTTATGCTTTAAACTAAAATTGATTAGTCATGATTTTATTTTTAGGGTGCACAAACTAGTCTAGGATTTAGTGCCTTGGAATAGGATTTTTTGAGTAAAATTCTCCAAGGCAATTAAATAAACATATGTGTCTGAGACAGGGAGTTGAGAAGTCCATTGTATAATTGGTAAGATCAAGAGGCTCCGCTCACACCGGAGTTAATCACGTGGTCGTGCAAAGTTAGTTGAAGGGATAACCCCTGGATACTCACCTAGCGTCAGAGATATTTCTGTGGATTTATTCGTATTTGGGGATCTTGCTAGTACCCATACCTTTGTGAGAGGCAGTGCTTTCAAGGTTTCGGGCTTTGCTACCCTACCCATACGGTGATCTGGACTTACGACTTTTTGTCTGTGCATCGGTTATACAATGGTTTATTAGTTGCTTGACTTAGGTATCTCATAGGTTACTTGCAGGGGTTATTCTGATTTTACCCTGGGTCAGATAGGGGTCGGACAACACACAACCTTTATGGAGGATTACCTCTCCGGGGGGATCTGACCAACTAGTTGTTAAGCCCACGAGGGCCACTATAACTGATTTTGTTACCTCCAAACTTTAGCGGGGAGTCCCAGGTCCCTCTTGGATGAGACATACCTTCTTTAGTGAGGGAGGCCACTCAACCACTTTAGCTCGTTTGCATGCATATTGGTCGTTTGAATTTTTGGTATGCTCTTTGACTACTAGTTGGCCTTAGGATTTTTTATTTATTTTTTGTTTTGTCTAGTCATAAGTCATTGTGGAGTCAGACTAGTATCCCCACCGGTCCCGTCGGTTGTTACAGTTACCACTAGATTTTGGGTTCTTGCCTTCTAAAAGGCATAGAGTTTTTAGAAGTGGTACACACACATCCACCTTTTAGACTTGTGGTTCCACAAGAATGAGTACTGAGTCTAGTCTTCAGAACATTGGGAGTTCTTCGACTCCCATACCCACTATAGTTAAAGGCACCCCTTTGACTCCTGCAACCGCTACAGTTGCAGTGTCGAAGGCTTATACTGGTACTATGGCTTGGCCTGTAGTTAATGCTTCCTCTCTTTCCTTGAACCCTTTTGGGGGTCTTGGTCATTCATCGGGTTACAATGTTCAATCCATCCCTATGGCTTCTAGTCCATTTTCTTATGGTATACCTAACTTCACTTCACAGTTTTCGACTGCCATACCAGTTGTTGGCCCTAACGCTAGCCTTGGACTTGGGGGAACTACACCTCCTTGCACTCCTTTTCCATTTGGTGGTTCTCATATCCCCCAAATGAATCCTAGTGTAGGAAGTGTCCTTGTTATTAACCCCGGTTCTAATCCGTATATGGTTGGATGGAACAACCCAGCTGGTGGAAAAGTTTCTCCCTATATCCCTACCTCCTCGGTGTCGATTCCAACCAATACTTTTGGCATGACGAATCCACTTCAATCCTCCAGTTTCCCACCTAGAGGAGGTTAGTCTTACAATTTGGGCAACCCCCAACCCAGATCCAATCCGGCTGGGGGCAATTTTCACAATCCTTATCAGAACATTCCTGCTGGAATGATGCCCAACCCACCTTATACGAATCAGCCCGGAGGAGGGCCTTATAATTCTGGACAGGGATTTGGTTCTTACCAGAATCCTGGGTGGAATTCATTTCCCAACACACAATCTTTAGTAGGAGGATGAGGCTAGATGTCGCAACCCCGTCTCCCTTTTCTGGCCATGCTCAATCTGCCAGACTTGTCTAAGTTAATGAACGACTCAGTGATTCATGATCCCACATGGACAATCGTCCCCACCAAACTTCCTTAAGACATTCCAAAGTTTGAGGGTAAGAATGGAGAGGACCCTGGTGAACACGTCGATACCTTTCACCTTTGGTGCTCATCGAATTCCCTGAACCATGATTCTCTTAGATTACAATTTTTTCAACGCACTTTCATTGGAGTTGCTTCACAATGGTACATTGCGCTACCTAGGGGGACATACGGGTCATTTAATCAGTTGGTGATGGTATTTCTCAACCACTTTCAATTTTCCATTCGTTATGATGTTGGCCTCAAACTTTTGTCGACTTTACGACAGGACACCGCTACTCACATATGGGATCATATCCAAGAGTGGCGTAGACGAAGGAAGTTGATTAAGAATCCTATACCCTCGGCCTTTCTCCTATAATGGTTCCTAAAGTCTTTGCACCCTCCTATCTCGAAGGACGTTGCTACTTCCAGGGTCTCCAACTAGGAATAATCTATATTTAGAAACCAACAATTAGATTTAATATATGCTCAGTCTAGGATGTTATATTACCTTCTTCCAGAAGCACCGCGGTCAAATTACAATCCTAGGAAAAAACCCGGACCTCATGCCAATGGAATTGTAGGGTCCACCAATGTAAAGTCCATAGACTCAGTGATGAAGTATGCCGGAGGATCAGCTTCATCTACATCCTCCAAACCCACCCAGTCGACGGATTTACATTCTGTGCAATCGTCAAAAAACCCAAATGGTGACCAACAACCAAATGGGAATAAAAGGAAAGGTTGAAATAATCATAAGGGTGGGAAAAATGGTAACAAACTCAAGGAAAAAGATAATAATGGGAAGCAGAATGATAATGTTGGAGAGGGCTAGAAAGAGAAACGTAAGGTGAAGTTTCCTTGTAAACTTTGTACCGATGACCAACTTACACACTTATGCCCCAAACTTGCAGAGGCTATGAGGCTTTTAAATCTACCTCCCGCTGTGCTGACGAATCCATTCCCACATAACCAACACTTAGCCTCGAGCTCTGCAAATGCTGGAAATGTGTCCGATGGGATTCAAAAACCACCACCACAAGATGGTGATCACGTATGTATCAACATGGTCGATGCAAAGATTGATATAGCCACCCGCTCTCGAGATTATAGCTCTTCGCAAGCTAACGTTGGTCTAGAAGCTCCCCCTCCTCCTCTGGAGATGAACTTACATATTGAGAAACCAGAGCCACCGCCTCATATTCTAAAAGGAGTACTTAAGTGCTCTACACACAATCCTAATGCTAGAGACTCTCAGAACTACTCTATTATTGAGGACTTGGGCCAAACCCCTTGTGCAATGTTGGCTTTGGAGGTACTCCATACATGTTCCTCACAGAGGAATGCCTTACTCTCTGCCTTAGGAGCTCTTCAACCTAGTGGCTCAAAATTTATCAAGTTTGATGTCACGGATGTGAAGCCTCTCTTACCTTACCATGTGTCTTTCCAAATCCACGTGGAGTATTCCAAGTATACCATTAAACGTGTATTTTATTATGAAGGTGTTGCCACCTGCATGATGTCCCTGGTCTATTGGAAAGCTCTTGGTTATTCGACCCTTTCCAAGTAATCGAACATGTTGAATACATTTGACAGTCATTCCTTCTACCCTCATGGTATTATCCATGCCTTTCTAGTCCAGTTAGGTGGGAAGATGGTAGAGGTGGAGGTAGAGGTAGTTGATGCGCCTCTTGATTATAACCTATTACTAGGATGCAATTGGACCTATGTTATGGTCATTTTCGTATCGTCCGTCTTCTGTACACTTTGTTTTCCTCATCAAGTGAAGATCATGACCATCGACCAGTTATCCTTTGAGTACTCTAGTCCTAATGCATATGTTGGACCATTGATCCCTATGATCGACAATTCTCAGCCGACAACTGAGAATATCGGTGTTGGAATGTATTCTTCCCTCATGGGTACCTTTGACTTCTCAGCATCGATTCACCACGTTTACGCCATGTCTAGTAGGCCTTCTTCAGCAGGGAGGTCCATTCCTTTCCACACTTCCTATCTTAGTGATCCATGTGCTACACATTATTTTGGTCACTCTAGTGATGTCTCTACAAGTTATGTGTCCAGGCTCTCATGAAGACCTTTTTCCTGAGAAAAGTGGTTGTCGTCTTCTTCTAAAAAGCATATTTTTAAGATGAGTTTGCAGGCTGCCTATGTTATAGGGTGAGAAAATCCTTCATTCTCACAGGAAACCCTATACTTGGAGGGTGAACTGTTTGCAGACTACTCTATAGGTAGGGTGCGAACATGTTTCAAAGCTTGGAAAAGAGAAGAGGTTACGAAGGTTCTAGGAAAATGAGTTGGCATTCACATGGTTGGAATTCTACTGACTTCTCAGATTTAGTGGGATCATCCTCATCCCTTTAACCATCTCTCCTTCTCCTATATAATGAAAGGTTTCTCAAGGAAGAGGTTAAGCAAGATTGAATGGAGAATTGATGAAATAATTGTGTGAAGAACCCTATTTGGATTGAAGCTTGAAGACTCTATTTGTCTGTCAAGTTGTACTGGATCTTCTTCATTCAAGTGTAGAGAAAGTGTGTGTGTTGGAACCAAGGACCATTGAAAGGAAGCTTGTGACATCAAGGCGATATGGTCGTATCTTCTACTTTCATTTAATATAATACAGTGGCATGTCCCTTTCCCATAAAATCACTCTTATTTTATTGCATAACTCCTTGATCATATGCATAGGTTGACATTGACTATACTTTGTTATCTTCACTTTGGTTGGTTTGTGTTGTCTTGGACCTGATCTCACAAGAGAACTGAAGTGAATTAGGAACAACAGAGGCCTAAGGAAGAGATATAAAGGTATCTCACTCATTCCTTTTCAGTAGTAGATTCAATGACTACAACTTAGAGAAAGAGTCATGTCTTGTCCTATTTTGTTCTAGATCCAGGTGGATCTAGGGAGATCTGTTAGTGCCCGCATATACCGATTTATCCGATAAAAAAATTGGTGACTCCACTGGGGATACAACTCATTTTTGTGGTTTTTTGTTGGCCATTCGCTCTTGGTCTACTTTTTTCATTGCCAACCGGTCTCTGAGTCTGAAGGAGACCCTTATAGACTCTCTGGACCTAGAAGTTCACTCAAAATTTTTGTCCCTTTTACAAACCTTCTTGCATTGTACCTTTCTATGGCCTATGAGAATCACTGAAGTTCGCACCCTAGTGTTCAGTTTAGTGCGACCTTCTCGCACCCTGCCTGTGTCTAGGCTGTGAGAATCCCTAATTCTCGCACTGTGCCCCACTACCAGACTACGAACTCACATGTAAAAACTTTGGATTAGGTCTTTTTGTGTCTTCAGATACCCAGATTTATTTGTTTATCTTGGAAGAACTTGTGTTGCCAGTGATTGACTATTTCTTGACTTCAAATCTTGCGAATGATTAGTTTTCAGAAATCGAAAACTCTTCTTGATCATTTTTTTCTCAATTTTTACCTCTTGACCTTTTCTTAACAAGGGTATAATCTCGGATTCTGAAATCCGAGGGCTTGTTTGGTCGAGAGCCTTTGATTGGATTAAAATTTGGGATTAATTGTCTTTTTCGATTGCTTACTACTTGGAAAATTGTTGTCCATGTGCATTTGAAGAGACTAGTCTTGTTAGTTTGTTATTTTTATCTTCATTGAAAGATCGATTTGGGTGTTTGTTGAGTATTTCATTTTCATTGGTTGCTTACTTTTTCTTAGTTCCATCCCTACTTCTTGGTTTCTAATAAAAAATTAAAGATTTTTTTTTTCTTTTCTTTTTTTAAGCAATCATTTATTCGAAAAATATTGGCATTCAAATATTGAAAGAGAACGAATAGGGAATTTGCATTGTTCATGATTGTTTGATATTACATTTCAAGAAAGATCATAAATCGTAGTTCACATTGTTCCAGAAAACTCCTCTTTCCCTCCTGTAGATAGAATTCATCGAATGAAAATTTGTATCATTCATCTCTATTTATGCATTGTTGGGTCAGTGTCTTACACAACATTGGTTTCATTTCCATCTCCCTTTTTGCGTAACAACCGCCTTTAATAATATTGCGCAACTTTAAAATTCAACTAGTAACTTTTTCTAGGGCTCTTTTGCACCAACATTAGCTAGGCTAGAGCTTTGAAATAGGCAGTGAGACACACTCTCCAAAGCACAAAACACACAATAGTATATTTTGATAAGGAGTGTCAAATTCCATTTGCAGCATTTTGTCCTGGGAAGCCCTTCTCACACAAGGTTCAAACCTGAGGTCACATTGATATTGATAGAGTTACTCACCCTGCTTTGTTGATATTGGTGTAGAGATTGCACGTATTACGAGGGTCACTTGAAGGTATACCCACAATGATGAGTGGAATCCTCTCAAGTTGATTTTGGGCTAGATACCCTACCCTTGCGTATAGATCAGACTGTTGATTGTTCCCCCAGACATCATTGTTGTTTGTGGTAACTTTAGTAGCCTATATTCTTAGCGTCTTACACAAGGTGATTGTGGAGGGGTAAGTCTTCACACTACATGGAATCGACATTGGCCAGACTCACTCGGGCTCCTTGGACGGTATACCCACGATTATGTGTGGGAGATTGCACTAGGATGTAAGTCCGTTAAGCAGGTCGTCAACGTAACTTTTCCACCCTAGCCCAGCCCCTTCTTGTCTCGTCGTCATGACATTGGATTTCATCACCAACTAGTGACTTCGGAATTGGAAGGTCTTGTTTGCTTGGTTTTGATTCCTAGATTTTACTAGCGCGTGTTGTTTGTTTACCCAAGTTGGCCATAGAATTTATTTCGTAAGATTTTAACTCGATCACAATTGACCCTCCATGTCGTTCACATAGAATGCAAGGCCTACCTTCAGAATATCTGGAAGGTTATCAACCCTTGCCTACCAACTCACCGGAGGGCTCTCCTCAACAGAGTGAAGTCCAAGATGTTTCCACTCCACAAGTGGAAAGAACTAACTCTTTAGAATGGTTCTGAATTACCAATTCTCGAGAGGAATTACAACTTCCTCTCGACTCTGTGAGACGTATTGTTCAAGTGAATTCTTCTAGAGAAATAGTTGTTGAGTCTTCTGGATTACCAACCAGACCTTTCATAGGACCTGAGGGTCAAGATCCTTTTTGGACTATTGGCATTTTTAGATGAGATCTATTTGGCTCAGGAGAAGGCGTTGATATCAATGTCACACCTGAGTTGCCCGAAACATTTGATCTAGATGCAATACCTTTTACTACTGCCTATTATTTTCCTGGTTCAAACGCTCCGCCAGTCGACCACATCTTAACTATCCCCCTACAAACTGTCCATTACAAAATGGTCCCAGATAATATGCATTCTCACACCAAGATTATGGTGGCTAGCCAAGCTCCCATTGGCACGCTTCTTTCGCCTAGATTCATCCAAACACTTCCCCCCAGATATCATGCATTGAATGCTTCTATTCCTGCTCCTACACAAATCCCATCCGGGACTCCTAGCATGTCCACTCCTTCTGGGCACCATCTCATTCCTAGTTTCGTTCTGAAACTTCCCTGAACCCTTTTCAAAGGACCTCTTCCATCCTCTATCGGAGGCACCGAGCCTAGTGGCACCATCCCATCTTTCACACCTAATTACCAGATTCTTGTTGGTGGACAATTTCATCAAGGAGGCCAAACCCAATCCCCTTTTGGGGGACAAATACCAATTGGGACACAACCCCCAATTGGATGGAAACCCCCACCTACCCCACCCTATGGATAAAACATACCTCCATCTTTGGCCCAGTATTGGAACCATCTTATCCAAAACAACCCTCATTCGACTGGGGGGAAACCACCTCAAGTTAGCTCTTTCATACCCCCTAGTACAGGCCAACCATATCTAGGTTAGTCCAATCCTATTTGGGACTCAAATGCTCAACCCCACGCCCCTGTTCAAGGGAACATCCCTCACCAATACAACCCTATAAATTATCTGCCTCCACACCTACAACCGAATCTACCCGGATCTTCGCATTATATGCCAACTGCTTATGGTCCTACTAGTATACCGACGGGACTCCCTCCCCAAAGTCACCAGTACCCACACATGAATAGACAGTTACCCTTCTTAGCCACCATGGACCTCCCTGATCTATTGAGAATTTTAAATGATCTGATCCGTCACTCTCCTCAATGGCCCGCGATACCGGCCAAACTACCATCCGACATCCCTAAATTTGATGGTAAACCAGGAGAGGACCTGAAAAATCATGTCATGACTTTTCACCTTTGGTTTTCATCCAACTCTTTGATGGATGACTCTATTCATTTACGCCTTTTTCAACGAACTCTCACAGGTTCCGCCGCGAAGTGGTATATAGAATTACCACGAGGCTTCTTCATCGACTTCAACACCCTCGCTATGGATTTTCTCACCCACTATGAGTTACTGATCCGTTATGAAACGGGAACTGAAATTTTGAGTTCTTTCAAACAAACCAAAGCCACTCATATCTCTGATCACATTCATGAGTGGCAACAAAGACGACGTTTCATCAAACTCGAAACTCCCGATCAGTTGCTGGCAGAGTGGTTCACGAAATCATTCATGAATGACATCACTCGTGACATCTCCATGGGTGTATTTGTCATAGAAGAACAGGCGATTAGTCGTGATCAATAGCTCAACCTCGTTTACTCACAAACGGGTACTCTTTACGACTTACTCCCTGATGCACCTCATCCTTCTACTTATTCTACTTCAACTACTCCTGCTGCTTCTCATGTAGTTGATGGTGTGATTGGAACTTTCCATGCCCAACCCCATTCCATCCAAGCCTCTAGAAACAACCCCAAATCCGTTGCTTCTAATTTTCAAAATGCTCCATCTCCTAACCCTCCCACTGGAAAGACTTCTGAGGTGAACTCTGTTCAATCTACCCCCGCCCGAAAAAATAAATCTAGAAAAGGGAAGGGTAAGAACAAGAAGGATAAAAATAATCCACAATATGAGAAGACCAAAACACAACCTATTGATGATAAGGATAAGTTCAAACCCCAATACCCTTGTCTTATCTGTGGTGATGTTCACTACACTAAGGATTGTCAAAGATGAGCCGAGGTTACTAAGTTCCTTCAAGGGACCCCGAAACCACCTACTCCAGCCATATTGCCACAACCCTTCCCTTCTCAACAATAGGCCCAATTGGTCATTCATGACTAACCTTCCCCCTCCACTACATCCTATGTCTTAACATGTACAGGTGATTCAAAGAAGAATGACATCACACTTACCACTCGAGCTAAAGATTATTCCTCCTCAAAAGAGAAGGTTGATGAAATATGTCCTTCGTTGGTCCAACCATCTCCCATGACTCCACCTACCAATGGTCCTCTTCATCTCGAACGACTGAGCCTAGATACAGTTCTTCACCCTCCCCCAAAGGGTGTTGTCCGAAAATCTACTTTCAATCCTCATGCATGTGCTACCCAGAACTACAGTATTGTCGAAGATCTGGCCCAAGCACCATCCACGATGTCAACCCTCGAAGTCCTTTAGAGTTTTCCTATACAACGGAAGGCACTATTGAAAGCTATTAATGGAATCAACCCTACCGATACAAATTTAATAATTTTCGACTTGGAATATCACATTCCAAGGTTACCCCCTCAACTCGCATTCCAAATACAACTTATTGTCTCCGACAATAACATTTGTAGAACAGTTATTGATGAGGGTTCCTCGATGTGTGTCATGTCTATTACCTACTGGAAAGCCATCGGATCTCCTCCTTTAACTGAATCCCACAACACGCTCAAAGCCTTTAATGGATCTGGATTTAAGCCTTACAGTGTCCTCCCTTCATTGCCTATTACGTTAGAAGGCAAAACATTCAACATTGAAGTTGAAGTCTTTGACACTCCTCTCGATTACAACCTTTTACTTGGCCGTAGCTGGATCGAATCCATGCGCATAGTTGTGTCCACTCTTTTCTGTGTCGTACGTTTCCCACATCAAGGAAAAGTCATTACAATGGACCAATTGGCCTTCTTCAACTCTGATACATGTACCAACAACGTCCCTTTCATTGCAAAAGCCCCCCTAGATATGAGAACGTCAGTGTGGGTCTTCTTAAAGATTCCTCTTTGATGGGTACTTTCCCCATTCCACCACCCAATGTTCCACATCCGTTTGTTGCCTCAATCAACATGATCTCCACCTCTATTCGCGAAACCCCTGTGTCTTATGACCCATTGATAGTACCCAACCCCGGTGATCATCTTCGTTATGGTGACCAAATGCCTTTGAGTCAAATCGAGTCTGCTTATCAATCCATTCCATCGGCCACCCCTTCTACCTCCTCTCTTGGTCAGTTATCTCCGGATCCATTCTGCATCATTTTTCCTACCGACGAGATGATTATGTCTTCTATGTCCATTGAAAATACTCCTTGGGATGATGGACATCATCGTTCCATTCTCTTCCTGGAACAACACACCATTGAGAGTTACCAATGGATCTCGACTCTGTCGACCGTTGTGGTCATTTCTACCATTCCCAAGTCTACACACGATCTGTTCTATGAAGGGAACTTAAGTAATATCTCACCCACCATCCCCCTCGACATATCCATTAAACCTGGAGTTGTTGAAAATGTGCACATCGGAGCTTCATGTTCCAATGAAGAAATTGTCACCTATAAATATCTTTTTCAAGAATTTTGTGATGTCTTCGCCTAGAGCTATGAAGAAATGCCAGGTATTGACCCTGACATTGTTGTTCACGCAATTAAGGCACACCCGGGCGCTAAACCCATCTAGCAATGACTTCATCTGGTCCACCCATGTAAAGTAGCTACTATCAAGCTTGAAGTTGAGAAACTTCTTAAGGCTAGCTTTATTTACCCTATGGCTCTAACTGACTGGGTTTCCAATCTTGTTTCAGTTAACAAAAAACAAGGTATGATCCACGTGTGCGTCGATTATAGGGATATTAACAAAGCTTGTCCTAAAGACAACTTTCCCACCCCCTCTGTTGACCAGATCATCGACGATTGCGTCAGGAGTGAAATCTTCTCTTTGATGGATGGTTTCTCTAGATATAATCAAATCAATATCGTACCCGCCGACCAACACAAGACCGCTTTTATTTTTCCTTAGGGCACTTTCGCCTACTCGAAACTACCCTTTGGTTTAAAGAATGATGGTGTGACTTTTCAACGTGCTATGTCTTATGCCTTTCATGATATAAATCACATTGTCCAACCATATCTCAATGACCTACAGGCTCATTCCATGCACCATGTCGATCATCCCACACACCTCCGAGCCATTTTCCTCCGATGTTGGTTCTACCGTATACGCTTAAACCCACACAAATGTGTTTTTTGCGTAGAATCCAGCCGACTTCTGGGCTTTATTATTTCACGTCAAGGGATCAGAGTAGATCCTTTGAAGTTCGAGGCGATTCTCAATCTTCCTCCTCCTTCCTCACTTCGCCAGCTACAAAGTTTGCAAGGGAAGGCAAACTTTCTCCGTCGTTTCATCCCGAACTATGTTGAGCTAACTCTTGGATTTACTCAACTGCTCAAGAAAGGTTTTGAGTTCGTATGGGATACCACTGCTAACAAATATTTCGAAGCTTTGAAACTGTCTTTAACTCGTACCCCACTACTCTTCCCACCTGATTACAATCGAGATTATTTCTTTTATCTCGCAGCCTCAAACTATACCATCACTATGGTTCTCGTTCAGAAGGATGATTCTCATGATGAACATGTCATTTATTATTTGAGTCGAAGTCTCACGACTACCAAAGCCAAGTATTTACATGTTGAAAAATTGGCCTTGGCCACCGTCCAAGCTATTCAACGTTTCCGACACTATATCATTTTACGTAAGAATACTATGATTTCCAATTGCAACCCTATGCGTCACATTCTTACACACCAATTGCTAGGGGGGAAATACTCTAAATGGATCGTAATACTCCAGGAGTTTGACTTAGAATTAGAATTCACTAAGTCCAAGAAATCCTTGGTGTTTGCCAAGTTGATATGCGACCTTCCCTATTCTGAGACGGAAAATGTAGCAGAGGATTCATTACCCAATGAATCCCTTTTTTTGAACAGTTCTGATGACCTTTGGTATGGGGATATCATCATATATCTATAGACTCAGACTTTCCAGCCCGATTTGTCTAGTACTGACCGTTGTTGCATACGCTACCAAGCCCGTCAGTATATTATCCTCGGTGATACTCTTTATCGTTGTGGGATTGACTCCATTTTTCGACGCTACCTCACGTTTGACGAAGCCGAGAAAGCCCTGAATGAATTCCATTATGGAGCATGTTGTGGTCACATGTCTGGGTATGCTACTTCCTAGAAGATCTTACGAGTGGGGTATTTTGGCCTTCTTTATTCAACGATTGTATAATCGCTATCCAAAAATGCCATGCTTGCCAAACCTACAACAACAAAATATGATCACACCCTGCTTCTCTACACCTTGTGGTCTCCATTGGTCCTTTTGCGAAATGGGGTATTGATTTCATGACATGTCACCCTCACTCGATCGGGGGGCATGGATACATTATTGTAGCCATAGATTATTTTACGAAAAGGGTCGAGGCAATGCCAACATTCGACAATACCGGAAAGACTGCAGCATTATTCATATTCAATCACATCATTTCTCGGTTTGGTGTTCCTCAAGCTATCATTACTGATCACGGTAGCCACTTTAGAAACTTCATGATGTCTGAAATCACCAAAAAGTTGGGTCTTCACCATGAAAAATTAACACCCTATTACCCACAAGACAATGGCCAAGTTGAAGCAATAAACAAAGTTCTCATTACCATGCTTCGACAAATGATAGGGATTCACGAAACAATTTGGCACACAATGTTGTTTTCAACATTGTGGGCTTACCAGACATCCGTTAAATCTACTATCGAGTTTACACCTTTCCAGTTAGTTTATGGTCTAGAAGCCATCTTGTCGATTGAATGTGAGATACCTTCTCTAAAACTAGTCGTCGAACTTCTCCCAAACACTTATGCCGAAGAAGAGTGTATGTTGTATCTCATGCAACTAGACGAAACCCGTCGTGATGCCACCCTAGTTATAGAAGCCCAGAAGAAATGCATCAAAGACCAATACGACAAACATGTCAAGCCACACGTTTTCTCCGAAGGTGATCTGGTTCTCCTTTACGAACAAGATCAAGATATGCTAGGAGCCAGAAAATTTGAAGCTATGTGGTGAGGTCCTTATATCGTCAGACGAGTGTTGGAGAAAGGAGCTTATGAGTTGGTGGACTATGATGGTATCCCTTTGAGTGAACCCAAAAATGGGTTGTACTTAAAGAAGTACTATGCTTAAGATCACCTGTGCATGAGTCCTTGTATTTTATTGTATCATACTTTTTGTCTGTTACTTTAGTATGTCTTTTCATTATTTGGTCTCTACCCTCGATCGCTTATCTTGCATTGTGCTTGGTTTCCATATGTCGGAGTCTTCACTACCCCACATTGGCTTTGGAGATGGCGCTAGTCATAGTACTCAGAACCTTGCTTATGTTGCATGGGCAATTTACGCACCTACAAACGAACTTATCAGTCTACGAGGTGTGTGCCTCGATCGTGTGACCAATAATATCGTAGAATATAGCGTCATCATCGAGTTGTTGACTAATGTTATTTCTCTTGGTATCCGCCACCTAGTTATACAACTTGATTCGCAGCTAGTAGTGCTACAGTTAAGTAATGTCTATGTTATCTGAAGTCCTACTTTATTGCGGGTATATCTACAAATTTGCCTCTTGGAACGTCATTTTGATTATATCGAATATCAACACATTCGTAGATGTCTAAATACATTGACTGATGCTTTAGCTAATTATGTGTTAGACATATATATGAGACTTTTATAAAACCAATCACACATCACATGCATTATACAAAACAAAATAAGTCGGTAGAGGCCACACATATATATATATATATATATATAAACCCATGGCTTCTACAAATTGGCATCATGGGCGACGCTCACGGTAACATACAACTGCTCAGGCTACCCTACGGAGTAGTCTACTAAGAGTCTTAGACACACCCATGGTATGGCACTGATAACGCCTTGGGATCTCCCCAATAGCGATGTCTGGGGCATCCGCAGTCAACCCCTCTAAGTTCTGTTCCACTTCCTCATAGTCCTCGGCATCCCATATTACCACTGGAGCCGCTTCTCCTCGCCTCTAAATGGGATACGTTCCTGGAGGTCGATACGGCCCCACATCTGTGTCATCAAAAGAAATTTTTTTGATTAGTCCTTGGATAAACATAAAAAAAATTATATAATAAAATTTGCAAAAACATTAAAAAAGAACAAAATGTGTACTTCTCACCTAAGTCACCCCACTGAGCATCCTCAGGCAAGACCAAATCTGGATCTCCTAGGAAATCCAAATCGTCATATGCATAGTCATCGATCATCAGCATCTGGGGCCTCAACCAGTCAAACAATGAATCATTATACTTTATTATAGGCACTGCTACGTGCCGAGCCATGAGGTTACACCACCTCATCATCCTCGAATCTTGTGGGGTCGGTAAACCCCAATCTACCTGTAGTAGCAACAGTGGGACCCTCTCGAGGAAGAATGACATCAAAAGTGACCCGTACCCGAACTGCTTCAGGTCACCCCTTCTGCACTTTGTCAGTTTCCTCTTCATACTGCGGAGAACCGCGTCCGACCAGTTGAAAACCCGAGGCTCTGTGCACTCTATTGCATACTGGAAATATCTCTGGAGAGCCATGTGCGGAGAAACGCTCCCGTCCATGCGTGCAATGGTAAACAAGATAGTCCGCAAGGTCATATTTTGGACACCCCATATGGTGACCTTACCCTTGCTTCTCTCCACCTCGGGAACACAATATCGATGAACATACTCGCTCATAGGAACTCCGCCGCCTCTACCTTCGGTCAGAGTAGCATGGTATCCACATCGTGATAACCTTGTCAGAAAATAGATATCCTTGATATCTAGTGTTAGTGTGTGGACCCCTACATGAAATAACTGCTGATCCACATCCCACATGTGGACCAGGTACTCTAACAATCTGAGTTGGGCTCTCATGCCCGGGATCCTAAAAAAATTTAAGAGCCAACATTCCCAGAGGGCAACGACTGTACCCGGATCATTCTTGGCAATGGCATCATCCTCCTCATGTTCTCTTTCCCTCCATTCCAACATCGTGATGGTAAAAACCTGCAATGGAGCCATGAGAAGGAAGTCAGCATCTTGTTTTAACCTCTTGCATAATTTTTTATTGGGTGAAAAATTGCATAAAAATCTATCTTTCGGCCCTCGCAGGTGAAGCTTACATACAGTGCGAGATTTTCGCAGGTGATCTGAAGCTCACATGCGAGAATCCTAGGTTCTCGCAGGCCCCGAATGGTTCACCTGCGAGAATGCCTGAGCGCATTCACCGGCCCTAAAATGGACTCAAATACTTAAAATTACCCATAAAAATCAATTTTAATCCGTGAAAAAGTTGGAAAATCAGGAGATTACCTCGTTGGCCGAAACCATTTTCCGAATGATCACTTGTACCTCCCATAATCGAACAAAGAAATTTGGGGAAAAATGAGGTATGTTGGACAAGTTTTTGGCAAAGTAACAATGAAATGGTAAAAAAGGCTTTTTCACCCATATTTATTCACTTTTTACTATTTCTTGTTGATTTTTTATATTATTTTTGTTGCTTTGCTTAAAAAACCTAATACCCTAATAGCCTTGTGAGTATGGTTTTTCGTAGATAGAGTGACTTCGAAGTCCGAACGACGGTGTATGGGTATTTTTTCCTTTTTTTGTCACATGTACGACTACTTTTTTAGGGGTTTTGTAGGAAAAACCTCAAGCTCAATCTTCATTTGTTCTCGCACTCAAAAATACATGAAAACGCAGTCGAGTATACTTTTTCTTGTTTTTTCATACTCATTATGGTAACACGAAAACGACGAACATAAGAGAGTATCCTTTAAGCTCTTTTCACACTCCATAAAAATGAAAAGATTGTCAAGCAATCTTGTTCTTTTCACACTCGTTAAAGTATTTGAAGAAAACGTTCGACGGGCGATAGTTTATCACTTTTTCGGTCTCGTAGAACTCATTTAAAAAAAAGGAACTGGGAGAGTTCTCTTTAAGTGTTTTTCAGACTCTCAAAACATGAAAACCCCCAAGTTTTCTATCCTTGGACTCGTTAAATAAACATTGAAAGACCCATAATGGGACTGAACCACTCCTTCCTAGGGTTCGTTAAATGTACTTCAAGGGACTCGTCCGAAGGATGAGCTTACATCAACAAGCATATGTTATCCTCCTCAAGCTTGTGTAAAAATAAAGAGGTACTCGCCAGAAATGGTGGGGGAAATTTTGGGAAAGGGGTGTGTTTTCGTATTCGTATTAATGGCAGTAAGCGTCGCTCTTGAACATGACACCCCCTATTCATCATTTGAATTCGGGTTGGGAAATCCATTTTTCTCTCATCCGACTTGCTACAAGGTCATATCTTGGGTCGTCTTTGAGTCAATGTTGCCAAGTCTTTTGTCGTGTCGTTCATATGTTCAAGAGAAGTTCAAACAATCCCTCCATTGAGTCAGCCATCTGTAGTTGTCCATTCTTACTATGTCGGCCTTCCCTGTGTCTGTTTCAACTCATATTCATACTTTGATTCACCCTCAAAATCTGTTACTTATTTCATTTCATTGATGGGGGATACATCAAGGCCCTCCTTTGACAAGTCTTTTTCCGTTGACTCCAACTCATTATCTGGGAATAAGACTTAGAAATCATTTAGTACCTTGGAACCTACATGCCTTAATGGCAGGTCTCTTCGCTTTTGGTAGGGGTTTCACATCATTGGTCCCTGATCGAGAGATTCTGCCGAGTGTTCGACTTTATCTCATTCATTCACATTCATTTGGATTGTACTTCGGTACCTTGGGAGTCATTGACATCAATGGTGATTTCCCTCGCACTTGTTAACAGTTTTCATCAATGACCGGTAATCGAGTGGTTTCTACCATGTTTGACTTCAACACATGTAATCACATGGATAGATTCGTACTTTCAGGTGACGGGATTGAAGACCCTGGGTATCATCTTTTTGATTCAGGCTGTGATGGAGTATGTATGATTTGTATCGACACATAGATCCACTTTGTATGTCGTGTGGCTATGTCTTAATTTGAGTATTCTAACATAGATCCACAGTGTATTACTGGTGGCTATGTAGCATTTTGATGACATGGATCCACGGTGTATGATTGGTAGCCATGGCCTACGTTTATGATTTCATTCATTTGTGATTTGAGCATGGGAATGCCTACCTCAGATCTGGTATTATATTCTACAGATGTTTGGTTGTTTACAGGTTTCCAATTAGGTGCACTCCTTGTTTCTGACACACACACGCATTTTAGAAAGTATTTCAGTTGTCACGAGTTCCAGCCTCATACTTTGGGGGGAATTTTGTTACACATTATTTTGGTCACTCTAGTGATGTCTCTATAAGTTATGTGTCTAGGCTCTCATGAAGACCTTTTTCCTGAGAAAAGTGATTGTTGTCTTCTTCTAAAAAGCATATTTTTAAGATGAGTTCACAGGTTTCCTGTGTTATAGGGTGAGAAAATCCTTTATTCTCGTAGGCAACCCTATACTTGGAGTGTGAATTTTTGATAGTCTACTCTATAGGTAGGGTGCGAACCTGTTTCAAATCTTGGAAAAGAGAAGAGGTTACGAAGGTTCTAGAAGAGAATCTTCTAGAAAATGAGTTGGCATTCGCATGGTTGGCATCCTACTAACTTCTCAAATTTAGTGGGATCATCCTCATCCCTTTAACCATCTCTCCTTCTCCTATATAATGAAAGGTTTCTCAAGGAAGAGGTTAAGAAAGATTGAATGGATAATTGATGAAATAATTGTGTGAAGAACCCTGTTTGGATTGAAGCTTGAAGACTCTATTTGTCTGTCAAGTTGTACTGGATCTTCTTCATGCAAGTGTAGAGAAAGTGTGTGTGTTGGAACCAAGGACCACTGAAATGAATCTTGCGAAATCAAGGCGATCTGGTTGTATCTTCTACTTTCATTTAATATAATACAGTGACATGTCCCTTTCCCATAAAATCACTCTTATTTTATTGCATAACTCCTTGATCATATGCATAGGTTGACATTGAACATACTTTGCTATCTTCACTTTGGTTGGTTTGTATTGTCTTAGACCTGATCTCATAAGAGCACCAGAGAGAAGTAGGAACAACAGAGACCTAAGGAAGCGATATAAATGTATGTCACTCATTCCTTCTCGGTAGTAGATTCAATGACTGTAACTTAGAGAAAGAGTCATGTCCTAGCCTGTTTTGTTCTAGATCCAGGTGGATCTAGGGAGATATGTTAGTGTCCTTATATACTGATTTATCTGATAACACCATGGACCCTACCTTCTCCGACTTCATCGAGTGAAGGTCAGTTGCATGCTGGCATGGATATGCCACTTTTGGTAGTGGAGATTATGTATCAAGTTGTTCTTGACTCTTCTGTCGATCCCGATCTTGTTACCTCACAGACGGACGAGGAAGATCCTGTTATTAGGCATGTATGGGCCACCTCGTTGTCTTCTTCACATGATTTCTTAGATGAGACTTTGCCTTCGGATGAAGCCATCCTCGAAGCCATGAATGGTTCCGAGAGACCTTGGGATGATATGCATCATCAATCTTATTTTCTCCTAGGTCTTGAAAGAATCGATCAAGATAACTTTCGGTCTACCTTGAGTGAGATAGTTGGTCGCGTCATAGTTCCACTTGATACGCACAACATTTATGCCGAAGGAAATATGGTGAGTATTTCTGCTACCGTATCGATCGATATCTCTTGTACCCCTAGCAAGATTGAGAACGTAAATATAGGTGTGGATTGTTCGCCAGAATAAATTTTGATCTACACCGAACTCTTCAAAGAATTTTGAGATGTATTCACTTGGTCATATGAAGAGATTCCAGGGATCAACCCTCGTATTGTCGAACATGAGATTAGAACTTACCTGAATGCTAAACCTGTTCGACAATGTCTTAGAGCTATAAATCCCAGGAAGGCCCCTGCTATTAAGGCAGAAGTGGAGAAGCTACTTAACGTTGGCTTCATCTACCCGGTTCCCTTGACCGAATGGGTATCCACTCTGTTTCTGTGAATAAAAAGAAAGGAACCATCCGGGTGTGTATGGAATTTTGTGACCTGAAAAAGGCTTGTCCTAAAGATAACTTCCCCACACCTTTCATTGATAAGATTCTTGATGAGTGTGCGGGAAGCAAGCTATTTTATTTTATGGAAGGATTTTCAGGATATAACCAAATCTAGATCAAACCTGAGGACCAACACAAGACGACATTTATATGTCCTTGGGGTACTTTTTTATACCATAAAATGCCTTTCGGCCTTAAAAACGTCAGAGCAGCCTTCCAACGCACCATGAATTTCTCTTTTCATGATCTCAAGAACATAGTCGAAGCCTACCTTGATGATCTTCCTGCTCACTCTCGAAAGAGAGTGGATCATCTTATACACCTTCAACTAGTTTTTGAAAGATGTCGTTACTATAGAATCCAGTTAAACCCTCACAAATGCATCTATTGCGTTAAGTCTGTTCATCTCTTAGGATTTTTAGTTTCTGAGACCGGGATCATGATAGATCCTCTTAAGGTTGAGGCAATACTTCAGTTTCCTTCATCGCGCATGATTAGACAACTTCAAGGTTTACAGGGGAAAGCTAACTTTCTACGTCGGTTCATAGTGAATTATGCCAATATCACTAAGGGTTTCATGCGCCTCTTGAAGAAAGACACCCCTTTTATCTGGGATGAGAGAGCCCAGGAGTCTTTTGATGCTTTGAAGAAAGCCTTAGTATCAACCCCTCTACTGAAGTCTCCTGATTACCTTAGAGATTACTTGTTGTATATTGTTGTGTCTGAAGAGACGATTGGTATGGTTCTAGTTCAGGAGGATGATGAGCTCAATGAGAACGTCATCTACTATATTCATCAAAATTTAGTCAGTCCTGAGCTTAATTACTCTCACGTTGAAAAGCTATCTTTGGTTGTCGTTCATGTATTCCAACGCTTACGTCACTATATATTACTTTTCAAGACTACGGTGGTTGTCGATCTCAATCTGTTTCAATACGTCCTTACTAGATGTATCATCGGGGGGAAATATAATAAATGGATTGTCATATTACAAGAGTTTGATATCGACTTCACTTCGGCCAAGTCCAAGAAATCACTAGTATTTGCAGAGCTAATATTCGATTTTCCATGATTAGATGAGGATGTTATCCATGTTGATTCATTTGTAGACGAACACATTTTCCTTGTCTCATAGTCTGACCCCTAGTATGGAGACATCATTTTATATCTTCAAACCTTGAAGTTCACTCAGCATCTCTCGCGAGATGATCAACGACGTATTAGATACCAAGCCAAAAAGTATATCATCGTCGTTGACACTTTGTATCACCGAGGAATAGATGACATCTTGCATTGTTTCTTAACTCATGAGGAGTCTGAGTCATCCCTAAACGATTTCCACAAAGGGGCTTGTGGTGGTCACCTATCCGGCCTTGTGACAACCCAAAAAATATTGCGAGTTGGTTATTTCTGGCCTACTATCTTTAAAGATTGTATAGAAGTGGTTAAGAAGTGTCACCCCTACTAGGTGTTCACTCAAAAAATGCGCTCGTATCCAGCCCCTCTTCACCCAGTCATTATCGTTTGTCCCTTCACCAAGTGGGGGGTAGATTTCATCGATTTCAACCCAACTTCAGCTGGGGGGCATCGACATATTATCATGGTCGTAAACTAATTTACTAATTTGGTCAAGGCCATGCCTACAGTAAAATCCAATGGGAAGACTACAACCTTCTTCATGTTCAAACAAATTATCGCACGGTTCGGTTTCCCGAGTGATATTGTCACTGATTATGGTAGTCACTAGAATCTAAGTTGGGGTTTAGACATGGTCATTCATATTCTTATTACCCCCATGAAAATGGGCAAGTAGAGGCTATCAACAAGTCTCTCAAGACCATTTTGCAAAAAACTGTCAGTCAGAGTAATTCCAATTGGCACATCATGCTATATCCTGCGTTTTGGGCATACCGAACCTCGGTTAAGACTGCCACCAGTTTTTTCCCTTTTTAGTTAGTGCACGATGTGGAGTTGATCCTTCCTGTTGAATGTGAAATCCCTTCTCTCAAGTTGGCAGCCGAGCTCCTACCTGACAGTTCAGATTTAGAGCGACGCCTTGTGCACCTAGAGAGTCTTGATGAGCAGTGTTGGGATGCCTTTACGACTATTGAGGAAAACAAGAAACATGTCAAGGTTCAGTATGACAAGTCTGTCTATCCCCAGTTGTATGTTGAGGGTTACTTGGTCCTCCTGTATGACCAAGCCAAAGAACCACTAGGGGCAGACAAGTTTAAACCCATGTGGCACGGTCCTTACATCGTGCAACGTGTTCTAGAAAAAGGAGCCTATGAGTTAGAAGATTATGAAAGGAATAAATTGGTCGAGCCCAAAAATGGGCTCTACTTGAAAAGGTACTACGCTTGAGCCCTAGGTTTGGGCGCAACTCTTTGTATACTAATGTAAATCTAGTGTATATACATATATTTTCCCCTTTTCTTTTATCTTCGTCTTGCTTATTGAGTTTTCCCTTTGTTGGCAGATGTCAACGGAGTCTTTGGTCTACGTAGGATTCGCAGACGGAGCCAGTCGTCATACATGGAACATGGCTTCCACCGCTTGGGTGGTTTACTCACCTGAGGGTCTACTAGTGCCTTCAAGTGGCGTATGCCTAGGGCCATCCAAGAATAATGTGGCCGAATATAGCGTCGTCATAGAAATTTTGTGCAATTCTATCTCGCATGGTATTCTCTCTTTAGAATTTCATTTGGATTCTCAGTTAGTAGTATGTCAGTTGAACGGTCGTTACCGCATGCATGATCCTACTTTACTCTGTCGATTCCTATGGGTACGTCTTTTAGAACGAAAATTTGATTTTATTACATATTATCACATTCCTAGGAGTTATAATCATGTATCTGATGCCTACGCTAATTATGTTTTAGATTTGCATTTGTCACATTAATAAAAATAAATAAAACCATTAAATCAATGTACACATTGTAAGATATAAGTAAAGTTGAAGATCCCTTTTTATATATTTCAAAATATGGTGTTTATATTACAAAATTGGGGCTAAAACCCTCAATACACATATACAACCAGTATACATATCCCACAACATCTACGCCTGTGGCATCAGATGTGTGTCATGGTAGAAAACCATGGCATTTGCAAGATGTCAGAAGAGTCGTACCCATGCTCTAGGTACACCAACCACCTGTCGTTGCATGGCTTCAGGTAGATCCTCTACCTGAACCATAGGAATCCTCTGTGTCAAACGAGACAGGTTTCCCTACACATTTTGTAGGACTCTCTCTGCTTCTCCTCCCACCGCCTCATCTCCCCGGTTCCTCCGTCTATGTTAAAGGAATCCCTCTATCCATCGTGGAACCATGTCTACGATTACACAAGTATCTAGTTAATATTTGAGTACCATAAAAAAAAAATGTTCTTTAAATACAAAAATACAAAAAACAAAATGATGAAATATTTAAAAACTTGTTACCTATATCACCGTAGGCAGCCCCTAGTGGAAGTGGCATATTTGGATCTCCTCTAAAATCGATCCCCACATAGGGATAGTCATCCAAAGAAATGACTTGTCAACGCCACCAGAAGAAAAAATCATCGTTGTAGGGTGTTGATACCCTACCTCTCCCCTGTCGTCTCATGACCTCGATCCACCGCACCATGGTTGGATCACGTGGTTATATAGGAAGGATCTCCACTCTAGGTCCCAGACCTGGAATCCACTCGAAAAAGAAGTTGCAAAGAATAGAGGCAAACCCGAAGTTTCGCTTACTCCCCTGTTTGCACTCTGTCAACTGACCTTTTATATTGGTCAGCAGTGAGGTACACCAGTCATAGACAGTGGGTCTAGCACACTCTACTACTTAAAACACAAGTGGTCTCGATGCTTTATGCAACAAGGCTGAACCTATGATCTTGGTAAGCATGAGCAAAATGATCTTCAAACTGAAGTTACTTATTTCCCGGATGGGGACTTGGCTTCCCACCTTGGGAGTCCCTGCTACACAGTGGGCATCGATATACTCCTTGATTTTCATCCCACTCCCTACTCCATGTGACTTGAGGTTTACAACCTCCCCTCGGCATGATAGACCAGTCAAGAAGTAGATGTCCTCTACTTCGATCCGCAATGGTTTTCCATCAAGGATAAATCTTTCGCTATCAGGGTCCCAGTAACCCACCAACATCTCCAACAACCTCACTTGGGTCCTCATTCCTTTGAGAGCCCAAAATTTATACAAGCCACATATTTTTAGAGCTGCTTGAGCCACCGGATCTCAATCCATAGTTGCATCTACCTCCTCATGCTCTCGCTCTCTCCATTCTAGGACCATCTTGCAAAAAACAAATCAATTTTTGAGTTAGAACCCCTCTTTTTGGCCAGTTGCATACCTGTACGTGGATTTCTTTACACAGTCGCGTGTAGGGCTTAATGCACGCTCCCTGTGGTTCACACAGGAGCATATACCTCATCGTACATGCGAACTAAATGAAGGCATCCCACGTATACCGAAAATCTTAATTTACGCCCTCAAAAACTAAAAAATTAGAACCTAAATCAAAAATGTAATCCACTGAATTTGAAGAGGATGAGATGAAGAGTTATCTGATCCAAACAGTTCATGATTTCGTTGCCTGATGCTTCCAAAATCGTCATTTGAATCTTGGAGGTATTTTGGTCCAAATTGCACTATTTGGGTAAAAATCAAAATGATACAGTAGTTTTTTATTTTATTACTATTTATAAGCTATTTTTACCCACTTTATATAGTTTCATGTTATTTTTTCACCTAATGGACTAATTCAAGAGTGGTTTTGAGCTGAATTTTGTAGTTTTAACTCAGTTTTCTTGTGGATTTCAACATCATGATTGGTCATTCGTCACCTCGGGTAGGTATTTTCATAACCTAGCGTATAGGATAGGTATCAACTCCATCGTGCATTTTTGCATTATCCTTTGACTACCTCTTTTTCGCCTTAGGTACGAACCCATTTGTTGCGACACAGAACCTCCCGTCTGCTATAAACAATGTCACTAATAAATGGTAGAGACTTACCAAACATGGGCACCCTAGTTAGATCCTCTTTTTCATTTGGTGCCCATACCAAGTTTTTACTTAGGACCAAGAGTCCATTATAATTCGATACACGACTTTATGATGAGCCTCATTTCTCATTCATGCACATGCGACCTTATTCCCCGCGGACTCCCAAAAACAAGTCTTCCAACTCGTCTAAAAAACCAAAAATATTTATGAGTGATTTGTCCCTTTCACACTCGTTAAATTGTATTTGAAAGGTCATGAGTCTTAGTTAAGATCTTTTCCAACTCATTATCAAAAATAGAAAAGATTGTCGATTGAACTTGTCTTTTTCAAACTCGTAAATTGGATTTGAAAAGATGTCTATTTGGCACAAGTTTACCCCTTTTTCACACCAAGTAGACTAAAATACATAAAAAAGGATATTTTTTGGCGTTGAGTTGTGATTGCATCTCATGCCCTCGCTTGCAGTATTGAGCCATCAGTCAGTTCTCGCTTTGTGTTATAAACCGTTGCCTAAGCAGTTTTTGCATCCTCAACCAAGCAGAGCCTTGTTTATATCCTTTGCAATTTGACACACTATACCCTGGAGGGAACATCGCCCCGAGTGTCCATCTCCCGCATTCATTTCCTTGCATTGAGCATAGGTACGTTCCAATGTTGGAACTAGTTTTTCTTACTTGTGACACTCGTTTCCTCCTCTGTATCATAACATTCATTTTTTATGAAAAAACAAAAAAAATACAGGCGGGAAGGGAGTACTATATTATAATTGGCAGCAGTCGTGTCGCCTTTGAACAGAACACAAAATTATTGAGTCCTTATTTCATCATAATTTTGGGTTTAGCATGGCCTTAGGAAGTTGATCTCGTTACATAGTTTTCTATACCGATTGGTTACTCTTCCTGTCCCTATAGAGAACGTTATTGATGCCTCCTGTATCTAATAGTCACATCATTGATTCTATGTTGTCGAAGTCCACCATATGTCTCATGCTCTTGTTCAAAGGAAGTCTATCAACCTGTGTCAACCACTCCTCAGAAATCTTGACTTTGCATGTTGGCCATACCCTCAGTTTGTCTCAGAATCACATGATACTATGGTCTTATCATGCACCCTGGCCCTACTTTCATCATCGGTAGGTCACCTTGAACCCAACAATCGACATTTCATCATTGGTCATTGACTAGGTGGTTTCCCTTGTGTTTGATGGACAGACATCTATTCACACTTTGGGATTCATGCAGTGTCTTGGATGCCATTAGCCTTATTGGTGGTTTCCTCGCCTTTGTCAACATTTTTCATCATTGGCTGCTATTCAGAGGGTCTTTTTTGTATACTGCTTGCATTTGGTACACGTGAAAGATGCACAGGGTCGTTGGTTCATGAACATGTTCTTCGTCCAATCTCCACCAAACCATGAAGCTCCTGCTTTGTTCCTCGTTCTGATTGATGAGAGATTCCTTATTGCTCTCCTTTTCGTGGATCTCTTTCCATCGACTTCAACTCATTTATTCTGGATATGGGACCTAGAGTTTTATGAGTACCTAGAGGCTTGTAGTCATTAGTGGAAATATCTCTTTCCATTGACAGATGAGAATACATCAATGTCTCTTGATCAATGGATTTCTTAAGTGTTTGAAACCGACTCCTTTATTCACACATGTAGGAATGTACTCGGTGCCTTGATACCTACTTTCACTATTGGTAGCTTGTCTCACGTTTGTTAACGGTATGCCTCAATGACCAATAATCAAACGATGTCTCATTGTGTTCAACCTCAACTCCTTTATTCACATGATGTAGACTTGCACCCTTGGCGGATAGTGTAGAAGACTTGAAGACATCACTATGTGGTCGCAGCTTTCCTGAGCTATTTCTTCCCTTTCATTGGACCAACACCTATTTGACTTCAACGATCATGGGAGATCAGATTGTACTCCATGGCATGCAGATATCTTTAGATTGATTTTGAGACTGGTTTCATTGGGCCTTGTTCATGACTATGACATATTTTGGCATATAACCGCATTTGTATTTGCCTATTCATGACCACAGACACTTATTTGGTATATTTTCCACATGGATCTGCATTCTATTCTTGGCAGCCATGTATGAAAAGTCAAATGGAATGTAATGAGCAATCAAGTTTGTCCAGCTGGTTCTCTACCACTCCACTCATGGGTTACTTATAATGTATTTTGACCATCGCAAATACTCCTCTGATCTCACACATTAGGGGGCATCTTTTATAGCAAGATTTTCCTCACCATTACTATCTTGCATAGTTTTCCATTTCCCTATGCAGACTTGTCATCCCTTTTTGATGAATCCAGAGCTAAAAATACACATTTTTCCACATATGCACGCCCTATCTACTATACAGCATGTGTATACGCAGGTTGCTCCACTACAGCCTGCGTACATCGGGATTTGTGCCATAAAATACAAAAATGGAGTCAGGTTTCCATGTCACGACAGGAAATCTCTGATCCTTGGCCTTCCATATACTAGAAACATTCTGAATCGACCCTTCAGTTTCATTTTGAAGGCTATAAGAGCACAATTCCGAGCTATGGAAAAGAGGACAAAGCCTTCAACTTTTAGATAAAAATTACTCTGGAGAAATTGCTTCATATTGAGTCTGCATCCCTTTGTACCTCAAGTCTAAACACGGTGTTCATCCCCCAAGCTCTTTCCTTATTTTTGAGAGAACTTCATTATCTCTTTCCTATGAGCTTTCCTTTGGTGGAGGATTGAAGTGGTGGAGGCCCAGTTGGAAGGAACTTGATTTCTTGGTTTCGAACCGTGCTGACACAGAAGTCTGTAATGTTGTCACTTCTGTTGATCAATTATTAATAAAAATACTCCTTTCCCATCCTATTGGTATCATACAAATATATGATTATTATCCATGGGCATGTTTGTAATGTTTATTAATGGATTATGCTATCTGATGTGTTAACCCCTTTTACATTATCACTATATAATTGCTCTCCTTGTTTGTTAAGAATTTGTTGCAGGTACAAAGCTTTGGGTCAAAGTGCTCAACGATGGAACATCATCGAACGTTGGATCGAGGTAGGCATCTTTCTTATCTTTCACATTAGTTTGTATAGCATATGTTGGAATTGAGTCGATTTCTGCAGTCATACCTATCTATTGTGGTTTACCCTTATCCATAGAGAGTTTTTTCCTTGTAACACCTAGAATCTGTCATCTTATTGTATGACTTGATTCACAGTTAGTAGTGTTGCAATTGAGTAACGTTTATTCCATCTGAAGTCCTACATTGTTATGAGTTTACTGAATTCCTACATTGATAATAATTTGCCTCTTGGAAAAACATTTTGATTATATTGAGTATCAACATATTCCTAGATGTCTAAACACATTAACACATGCATTGGTTAATTATGTTTTAGATGGACATTTGCACCATTTATAAATCCAAACACATATTTAAAAAGACAAGTAATTCGGTAAGAACTTTATATTAATACGTCAAAAGTTACAAAAAGTGTTTGTCCTAAGACCAAAATGTCAAAACAATGAAGTTCATGGCTTCATATATATAAGCATCATGGATGTTTCTCGTTGTAACAAACAACGAATCGTGCCACTCTAAGGAGCAGTCGACTAATAGATGTTGATACACCAACTGTATGGCATTGGTAGCACCGAGGTAGTTCATCCACCGTGATATTAGGGATTTTCAAAGTTAATCCCTCTAGGTTCTATTCAATCTCCTTGAGATCTTGCTCAGTCACTCATCAACCCACCACAACGCCTATCTCTCCTCTCTTTTGAATGGGAGATGATCCTGGAGGACGATAAGGCACCACATCTACATTATTGAGAGCACTTGATTAGTCTTGGATAAATGACAAAAACATTTTATAATAAAAATACCAAAAACATCATATAATCAAAAATTTCTTCTTACCTATGTCCCCCCACTAAGATCCCTTGGGTAGAGCTAAGTGAGGATCCCCACAGAAGTCTGTCCTGGTGCAAGCATAGTCCTCCACCATGATTAGTTGATCTCTCAGCCACTGGAAGAAAGCTTCATCATATTTGACGGTAGGCACGCCACCATGATGAGCCATCAAATCCACCCATATTAGGTATTCCCCACTCCACCTGTAGGCATAAGATGAGGAATCTCTCCAGGAAGAAGGATACTAAAATAGATCCATAGCCAAACTATTTCAACCAACCATTCTGACACTTTGTCAATTGTTTCTTCATATTCTTCAAGAGACCCTCGCACCAATTGAAGACTCATGGATCCATACACTCTATAGCGTACTGAAAGTGGATTTGTAAATCCATGTGGGGAGTTTCACTCCCTTCCATCTGAGTGATAGTGTAAAGGATAGTTCTCAATGGTAAATCTTAAACATCCCTAATGGAAACCTTGCCACTATGATTTTATGTACCTGGCATGCAGTGGTGTGCAACGTAATAGTCTACGGGTTCTCATCCACCCCTGCTTCCCGAGAGTGATACCTGAGAGCCTCAACGAGATAACCCCATCAAAAAGTAAATGTCATATATCTCCAAGGTGAGTGTATGAGCACCCACATGAAAGGCTTGTTCATTGACATCCCACATGTGGACTAGATACTCCAATAGCCTCAGTTGGGCTCTCATGCCTTGAACTTTGAAGAATTTGAGTAAACCACACTCCCGAAGTGCCATGACAGTTCTCGGGTCATTCCCGACAAAGTAATATTCTTCCTCATGCTCACGTTCCCTCCACTCGAGCATTTTGACTGAGGAAAATCTTCCAAACAACATTAAAGGATGATTAGATTCATCAAAAATAAAAACTTGGAAGTTTTCCTAACTCATTTTCTTTTTTCAAAAATTGAGTTATGGTCGTCACAGGGGATTTCTTTTACACAGAGCGATGTCATCGCACCCTGGTCGTATATCCCCTGTGGTGATTTGGGATCGTCGCAGTTCACGATACCGTGAGTCTGTGACAATCTCAAAGTGCAAGGACTCCCAAAAAATCGACCTTAACTCAAAAATAAACCACTTAAAATGAAAATTTAAACCATGAAAAGAGAAAGGGGCAAAATATTACCTTTTTGATAGAAGCAGTTCGTGAAATGTTCCACCAGGGGCTCTAGAATCGACGCTTGAAATTTGGAATAAAATGAGGGTTTTGGGAATTATTTGGGTGAAATTGCAAAATGAAATGGTTAATGGGTTATTTTGACCTTTTTTATTACTTTTTACCATTTTTTATTGCAAATTAAATTATTTTTTGAATATTTTACCTATGCCCTAAGTCTAATGAACTTTGCAAAGTGTTTCCATTGCAGATTGAAAGATATAAGGAAGGGATGTTTGACATGGATCCTCCACTTTTGGTCGTTTTTGTGTGTTTTTCTTATGTACATATACTTTTAGGTTTTTTAAGGAAAAACTCTGAGCACGGTCTTAATTCTTTCTCACGCTCGTGAAACCATGAGACTGCAATCGAGTAACGTTTTATCATTTTTTGAACTCGCATTGGTAATATGGAAAACAAACCCTATGGAGTATCCTTTAAGATCTTTTCAAGCTCCCTAAACACGAAAAGATAGCCGAGCAACCTTGTTCTTTTCACGCTCGTAAAATTATTTGAAGAAAAAGTTTGATGAGCAGTAGATTATCTCTTTTTTGGTCTCGTCAGACTAGCTTACGAAAAAGGACATTTTGGAGTTTTCTTTAAGTGTTTTTTAGACCCTCTAAACATGAAAACCCCTGATTTTTCTTCTTTGGACTTGTAAAACAAGCATCGAAAGGCCCATATAACCACTCCTTCCTAGGATTCGTTAAAACTAATCTAAGGGACTCATCTAAAGGATGAGATTACATTACAAGCATATGTTATCCTCCTCAATCTTGCGTAAAAATAAATAGGTACTCGCCAGAAATAGTGGTGGAAAATTGGGAAAGAAATGTGTATATGTATTTGTGTTAGTGGAAGTAAAGTCTCTCTTGAACATGACACCCCCCTTCATCACTATATTCGAGTAGGGAAATCCATTCGTCTCTCGTTTGACTATCTACAAGTCCATATTTTGGGTCCTCCTTGAGTCAATGTTGCTAAGACAATTGTCGTGTCATTCATATGTTCAAGATAAGTCAAACCTAAACAAGCCTTCTATCGAGTAGGCCATCTGCAATTCTAAATTTTCTACCATGTCGGTCTTCCCTGAGTCAGTTCCGAGTCACTTCAAACTCTAATCTACTTCAAATCTGTTACATATTTTATGTCATTGATGGGGGATACATTAAGGCCCTCCTAGGATGAGTCTTTTCATGTCCACTTCAACTCATTATCTGAGAACAAGACTTAGAAATCATTTACTACCTTAGAGCCTGCACGCCTCAATGGTAGGTTTCCTCACTTTCAACAATGGGTTTACATAATTGACCCCTGATTGGAAGATTACATCGATTTTTCAACTTCAAATAATTCATTCACATTCGTTGGATTGTACTAGAGTACCTTGGGATTCATTGATATCAATGTTGATTTCCCCCGCACTTTTTAACGGTTTTCATTAATGACCGGTAATCAAGTGGTTTCTACCATGTTCGACTTTGACACTTGTAATCACATGGATAGATTCATACTTAGGGACTATGGAAATGAAGACCCTGGATCTCACCATATCACTCTAGGTTACGGTGGACTATTCATGAGTTTGTACTGACACATAGATCTATTGTGTATGTCTCGTCGCTATGTCCAAATTTGAATTATTTAAGAGCATAGATCCATAATGTATTTCTCGTGGCTATGTTGAATCATGATGACATGGATCCACAGTGTATTTTTAGTGGCCATGACTCACTTGACACTTATGATTAGAGTCACTTGTAGTCTGAGTATGAGAATTCCTACCTCAGAAGATGGTATATTATTATGCACATGCTTGATTGTTTGCAGGTTCCTAACTGATGCGCTCCTTGTTTTCAACACACACATTCTACAAAGTATTTCAGTTGTCACAAGTTCCAACTTCATACATTAGGGGGAATTATGTTACACATTATTTTGGTCACCCCAGTGATCAACTGATGATATGTGCATGACTCACTTCCATGTTCCCTGAAAACACTAAAAGAGACTTTCTCCATGAGAAAAGTGGATTACCTTTTCTTCCTTAAAAACTATGTCAAAGGAGATTGTCGCACCCTTATCTATGCTTGGGGTGTGATGATGCTTGATCGTCACATGTTACACCAAACTAGACTGCGACATCTTCGCAGGTTGTCTGTGCATAGGGTGCGACAATGCTTAAACAAGAGGAAAAGTGAAATTCACGAAGGTTATAGAAAGGAATCTTCTAGAATATGAGGTGGCCTCCGATTGGTTTGGAACTTACTCGCTTCTCTGATTTAGTGGGATCATCCTAATCTCCTCATTCATCCCTCTTTCACCCTATATAAAGAGGGATCTCTTATGGAAAAGGCTAAGGCTTGCTTATGCATGAACAATTATGTTATAGATTATACTGAAGATAGCTTTGCTTTAGCTCTCTAAGTCAGATTGTGGATCTTTTTCATCAAAGGAATTGGAGCAAAGGTGTGTGTGTTGAAGAAAAGAGCCATTGGAAGGGACCTTGCAACATCAAGGCATGGTTTTTATTCTCCACTTTCATTTAATATAATGCAACAATACTTTTCTTCCCTATAAAGGTGTATTTATTTTTATTGTATAACACCTTGATCTTATACACAAAATTCATTGGAATATATATATCATTGTTCTCTCTCTTTGTTGGTTTTTGTTTCTTAAACGGTTTCACCATCCCGAAAATCCAAATATGGAGCAACAAGGATGACACTAGTGAGGATCAAACATCATTTAAAAGGTATGTCATTTGTCCCTCTCTAAACTAGTTTATATGACAATGAAGTCTAAGGTGGAGTTTGTATTCTACCTTGTTTTGTTCTAGCTTCCTCTTAAAGTTATGGAGATTAGTTTGTGTCTGCACTTACCGATTTGTCCAATAACATCTAGGGAAGTTCCAGATGCATTGTTTATAACCATACATGATAAGGTTCGTCGCAGAAGCAAGTGTTTCTCAGTTGGAAAAATTGAATGGAGAAGTTATGGAAGGAGTGGTTAATGGTATTTGGATGAAACTGTACAGGGACAGTCGTGCTTCTGCGCACTAGTCCAAACTGCACAGAACATGTACCATAGAACTTGTATTTTAGTATATTATAGCAAGAAAATGGAAAATAAGAAAAAATGCAAGAAAAAGTGTTTGAGGTAAGAGACAAAAGGTTGGAAGGAAGCATTGAAGTATTGTTCAAATAGTTCAACCAAATAATGTCGTAGAGACAAAGTAAACAGAGAGGATATGTGTGCAAGAAGGAAGATTGGAATGTGACAAAGGAATATGAATAAGGAAGGAAAATAATTTAAGCCCATCCATGACAGGACATACAATAAAGAGCGAACATGATGGCGTAGTAGTGGTGTCACGTAGTCATAAATGAAGATCAACAAGAATATTTCAATAGTTTGGAAAATTTAACGTATAATCCACTGGAGATACGAAGTTAATGAAGCGCTAAGGAAAGTGGATTAGACTGTAAGTTCGAGCGCGAATGAGTTTGAAAATAGCTGGAAACCAGGGGATAAAAGTAGTTGAAGGGTCAAACAGGAAAAAGTTATTGTCATTTGCATTTCCCTAGAGAGGAGCAAAATCATAGAGCATATAGCCAAGTAAATGGAGAAAATAGCCAAAGAAGTTAGCTGCAGATACGAATTACAGAGAAAAATGGCACCACCCAAGGTAGCAACGACATCAACATCAACACCAAATAAACAATGCACTAAGACACCAATAGTACCGGTATAGGCAGAGACTCTAGGAGCATCAACATTAGAGTCGGGTTCAGCCAAATTTACAAAGGAGTGCATACCATCAAGGAATTAATTAGTGAAGTCAGTCCACTTATAGAAGGAAGCAAATTATCTACTCGTGGAGCCAGAAATTCCACTAGGAGTAATAGTCAAAGAAGACATGTTAGGTGCAATGTAAAGTCTAAAGTTTGTAGATCATGACCTGTCAAATGAGAAGAAGTTCCCAGAATCATCCTCGAACAAATATTTGAGGAAAATCATCGATCCATAGACATCATTTATTAGAGTCGAGACAAATACATGGAAAGCAGGATTGGAAAAATAGGGAATCTTGAACTTGTTATAGATCCTGCATTTTGGTAGGAGAAACGAGATAAATGCATGTGTGAATATGTTGTTAAGTTTCATTCATGGTGGATACCTATGGTTGGATAGACCCGTGTCTATCGATACAGAGTTGATTGCATTGATCACAGGGTTTCTCATGACAGGAGAGGACCCATCAATATTGTTTAGAAAAAAGTCCAATGAAAAAGTGTTGTCGGAGAAGATGAAGGAGAAGTTTGGTACGTTCAGAGCAGCGCATGGAATCAATGTAGCAAGCATCGATGAAGACTGCGTCAAGTTCAAAAAACAAGTTTTAGATTGAAAATTTCTGAGAAAGTGTCAAAGAGATCAAGTGCCAACAAGAGTGATAGCAGTGACAAAAAAGTGTGTAGAAGGTGTGCATATGAGTTGGGAAACTTTCCTAGTCAACCAGCTCCAGATAAACTATAGAGAAGCGCAAGACAAAGGTATGGAGTTTCACAATGCATGGTTTCTTATATTAATAGCATTAGTGGCTTGGAGGGAGCCGGAAGACTCACAATTTTTTTTAGCAACAAATAATCCATGCTTAGCAGCAACTACATGAACTTGTGGCATACAATGCACAAGGAGAGAAAACTAGACAACAATATTCACTTCTACATCTATAAGGAAGTCATTATGGAAAACATTCATAGGAAACTGTGCAAACCACCACAGGTTGTATAAGCATACATGTTAGTTTTTTTTATTTAAGATAGGGCACCATCACATGTATATCCAAGCGAAGAAGGATCCAAGTCGGGAATGGATGCCTACACGATATCGGGTAACTGAGGAATATATGGGACGCATAATGGCAGATTGTGATGATGATTGGAAGATCCCAACGATAGATACAAAGATAGATCAATCAATGAAACCAATCCCCTAGGTAGAAGAAATAAATTACGAAGAAAAAGAAGAATGGGACAATGAAGGAAATGGAACAGGTGGAAAAACACAAAAGACTGTCATGTGCATGAGAGAGAAGAGAAAACAAGTAGACATGGGGAAATCAGTCCCACGGTGCAAGAAAAGGAAATTTGTAAGGGAACTCGTCATTCAATCCCTCACATAAGATGACTTGGAAAAAATTACAGACCAAGTTAAGGAAGCAACAAATGAAGCTTTTGAGTGCTTGGTAAAACAACAAGAAGAAAGGCATTCAGATATGCAAGCGAAGATTTCTGCGTTGCGACAAGTTTTGGAGACCACGAGACTTGCACCAGTACAAACATGACAACACGTGCAGGCAAAGAATACAGTGCAGATAGCTGAGGTGCAACAAATGAAATCTATCGTATCAGGAGAAAGACGAGTCGTGAAGATAGTGACGAGAGCCTTAGAATTCCCCACGAGAGAGTTGAAATATCAAGCCAAGGAACTAAGTCATATTGACTTAGTGTTATCTCAGTTGTCGGTCGAAGTATTATACATATTACATATGAGTGTGACAGAGGAACTTCAATTTCACACAGTGTCAACCTCGATGGTGTTGACAAAGACAACCACATATAAATACACGTTGCAAGCATAATATGACCAACTTAAGTTGGAACAGGATGAGGTCATGCAATGAGTAGAGAGAGTGAAACATGTGTTCCATGGGGTGTATAACATTATTCCAGAAGTACCTAGGGAGGAAGACACCCCATTGGAGGAACATGTGACAAATTTGAGCGTTTCCATTTAGGGATTATGCACTAAGATCAATGACTTAGAAGCATGACAGATACGAGGCACTCCCCTGGAGGAAAGGGAGCAAAGAGAGAAGTTGGTGACCACAACTTTAGAGAATATCATAAGCCTAGAAGAAGAATGTGAAAAATTGTATGAAGAAAGCACAAGAGTTTGGACGTAGCTGACTGAATACATAGAATTGCAAGGGATTGGCCGGAAGTTACAAGTTGTGCAAGACAAGGCGCAAAATTTTAAGGAAGTAATGAGTACATTACCACTAGCAGAGATGGTAACACCAATGGAAAAAAATTGAAATATATATTCAGGAATGAATCAACTAAGGGAAAAGAAGTGAGCACACTCACAGAAGATCGAGACCTTGCAGGAAGAATCCTATGAGGTGGCAGTCAAATTAGCAATTACTCAAGATCTAGTCAAGCATAAATTCTAGGAAAATGTTGAAAAAGTGAAGACTCATATCACTGCAGAGATGGCCGAGGAAATTTTGCATCGGGAAACCCAAGTCAAAGAAAAGGTTGCAACGACCAGAGGTACATTACAGAAGTTTTTGGAGACATGGAAGTCGGCCTGAAGTGGCTCAGGATGAGCCACATGTGAGTGTTTGGGGCATGTTGGAGCAGGTTATTTTGGATAAGTTTTGGGAATCGCGTAGAAGCGGATCGCGTGACATTTTGGCAAAGGAGAAGCTTGTGCAGAAAGCAGTTAGCACATTTTAAGTAGTTAGCGTGCAAGAGGCGGAAGTTAGTTAGGAGTTTTGGGACATTTTTCTCACATTGTAATGGGATAAGCCCTATTGTAAAACTATAAATATGTAACGAGTTTTGGGTAGAAGAAAATCTCGAATGATAAGTGGTGAGCATTCGAGAGGAAGAGCCTAGTTGAGTTGGGTGTTGAGAAATGAATAGTTAGTTGAGTTGAATATCAGTTGAGAGGTATGTGTGCACTGCAACATAGAACGACTTGGGCAGGTTTGGGTTTTTACTGAATATTTATGTATGAGTGCAGTGCGCATGAATGTAATGGAGATTATGAATTAATGAATGAATAAGAATCCAACCATTGTGGACGTAACCCAGTCTAGGGTGAACCACGTTAATCCTTGTGTTCTAATGTGCATGTTTTCAT
>ML806734.1:182031-197179 GCA_009831015.1 Picea engelmannii
CGCCACCAGAAGAAAAAATCATCGTTGTAGGGTGTTGATACCCTACCTCTCCCCTGTCGTCTCATGACCTCGATCCACCGCACCATGGTTGGATCACGTGGTTATATAGGAAGGATCTCCACTCTAGGTCCCAGACCTGGAATCCACTCGAAAAAGAAGTTGCAAAGAATAGAGGCAAACCCGAAGTTTCGCTTACTCCCCTGTTTGCACTCTGTCAACTGACCTTTTATATTGGTCAGCAGTGAGGTACACCAGTCATAGACAGTGGGTCTAGCACACTCTACTACTTAAAACACAAGTGGTCTCGATGCTTTATGCAACAAGGCTGAACCTATGATCTTGGTAAGCATGAGCAAAATGATCTTCAAACTGAAGTTACTTATTTCCCGGATGGGGACTTGGCTTCCCACCTTGGGAGTCCCTGCTACACAGTGGGCATCGATATACTCCTTGATTTTCATCCCACTCCCTACTCCATGTGACTTGAGGTTTACAACCTCCCCTCGGCATGATAGACCAGTCAAGAAGTAGATGTCCTCTACTTCGATCCGCAATGGTTTTCCATCAAGGATAAATCTTTCGCTATCAGGGTCCCAGTAACCCACCAACATCTCCAACAACCTCACTTGGGTCCTCATTCCTTTGAGAGCCCAAAATTTATACAAGCCACATATTTTTAGAGCTGCTTGAGCCACCGGATCTCAATCCATAGTTGCATCTACCTCCTCATGCTCTCGCTCTCTCCATTCTAGGACCATCTTGCAAAAAACAAATCAATTTTTGAGTTAGAACCCCTCTTTTTGGCCAGTTGCATACCTGTACGTGGATTTCTTTACACAGTCGCGTGTAGGGCTTAATGCACGCTCCCTGTGGTTCACACAGGAGCATATACCTCATCGTACATGCGAACTAAATGAAGGCATCCCACGTATACCGAAAATCTTAATTTACGCCCTCAAAAACTAAAAAATTAGAACCTAAATCAAAAATGTAATCCACTGAATTTGAAGAGGATGAGATGAAGAGTTATCTGATCCAAACAGTTCATGATTTCGTTGCCTGATGCTTCCAAAATCGTCATTTGAATCTTGGAGGTATTTTGGTCCAAATTGCACTATTTGGGTAAAAATCAAAATGATACAGTAGTTTTTTATTTTATTACTATTTATAAGCTATTTTTACCCACTTTATATAGTTTCATGTTATTTTTTCACCTAATGGACTAATTCAAGAGTGGTTTTGAGCTGAATTTTGTAGTTTTAACTCAGTTTTCTTGTGGATTTCAACATCATGATTGGTCATTCGTCACCTCGGGTAGGTATTTTCATAACCTAGCGTATAGGATAGGTATCAACTCCATCGTGCATTTTTGCATTATCCTTTGACTACCTCTTTTTCGCCTTAGGTACGAACCCATTTGTTGCGACACAGAACCTCCCGTCTGCTATAAACAATGTCACTAATAAATGGTAGAGACTTACCAAACATGGGCACCCTAGTTAGATCCTCTTTTTCATTTGGTGCCCATACCAAGTTTTTACTTAGGACCAAGAGTCCATTATAATTCGATACACGACTTTATGATGAGCCTCATTTCTCATTCATGCACATGCGACCTTATTCCCCGCGGACTCCCAAAAACAAGTCTTCCAACTCGTCTAAAAAACCAAAAATATTTATGAGTGATTTGTCCCTTTCACACTCGTTAAATTGTATTTGAAAGGTCATGAGTCTTAGTTAAGATCTTTTCCAACTCATTATCAAAAATAGAAAAGATTGTCGATTGAACTTGTCTTTTTCAAACTCGTAAATTGGATTTGAAAAGATGTCTATTTGGCACAAGTTTACCCCTTTTTCACACCAAGTAGACTAAAATACATAAAAAAGGATATTTTTTGGCGTTGAGTTGTGATTGCATCTCATGCCCTCGCTTGCAGTATTGAGCCATCAGTCAGTTCTCGCTTTGTGTTATAAACCGTTGCCTAAGCAGTTTTTGCATCCTCAACCAAGCAGAGCCTTGTTTATATCCTTTGCAATTTGACACACTATACCCTGGAGGGAACATCGCCCCGAGTGTCCATCTCCCGCATTCATTTCCTTGCATTGAGCATAGGTACGTTCCAATGTTGGAACTAGTTTTTCTTACTTGTGACACTCGTTTCCTCCTCTGTATCATAACATTCATTTTTTATGAAAAAACAAAAAAAATACAGGCGGGAAGGGAGTACTATATTATAATTGGCAGCAGTCGTGTCGCCTTTGAACAGAACACAAAATTATTGAGTCCTTATTTCATCATAATTTTGGGTTTAGCATGGCCTTAGGAAGTTGATCTCGTTACATAGTTTTCTATACCGATTGGTTACTCTTCCTGTCCCTATAGAGAACGTTATTGATGCCTCCTGTATCTAATAGTCACATCATTGATTCTATGTTGTCGAAGTCCACCATATGTCTCATGCTCTTGTTCAAAGGAAGTCTATCAACCTGTGTCAACCACTCCTCAGAAATCTTGACTTTGCATGTTGGCCATACCCTCAGTTTGTCTCAGAATCACATGATACTATGGTCTTATCATGCACCCTGGCCCTACTTTCATCATCGGTAGGTCACCTTGAACCCAACAATCGACATTTCATCATTGGTCATTGACTAGGTGGTTTCCCTTGTGTTTGATGGACAGACATCTATTCACACTTTGGGATTCATGCAGTGTCTTGGATGCCATTAGCCTTATTGGTGGTTTCCTCGCCTTTGTCAACATTTTTCATCATTGGCTGCTATTCAGAGGGTCTTTTTTGTATACTGCTTGCATTTGGTACACGTGAAAGATGCACAGGGTCGTTGGTTCATGAACATGTTCTTCGTCCAATCTCCACCAAACCATGAAGCTCCTGCTTTGTTCCTCGTTCTGATTGATGAGAGATTCCTTATTGCTCTCCTTTTCGTGGATCTCTTTCCATCGACTTCAACTCATTTATTCTGGATATGGGACCTAGAGTTTTATGAGTACCTAGAGGCTTGTAGTCATTAGTGGAAATATCTCTTTCCATTGACAGATGAGAATACATCAATGTCTCTTGATCAATGGATTTCTTAAGTGTTTGAAACCGACTCCTTTATTCACACATGTAGGAATGTACTCGGTGCCTTGATACCTACTTTCACTATTGGTAGCTTGTCTCACGTTTGTTAACGGTATGCCTCAATGACCAATAATCAAACGATGTCTCATTGTGTTCAACCTCAACTCCTTTATTCACATGATGTAGACTTGCACCCTTGGCGGATAGTGTAGAAGACTTGAAGACATCACTATGTGGTCGCAGCTTTCCTGAGCTATTTCTTCCCTTTCATTGGACCAACACCTATTTGACTTCAACGATCATGGGAGATCAGATTGTACTCCATGGCATGCAGATATCTTTAGATTGATTTTGAGACTGGTTTCATTGGGCCTTGTTCATGACTATGACATATTTTGGCATATAACCGCATTTGTATTTGCCTATTCATGACCACAGACACTTATTTGGTATATTTTCCACATGGATCTGCATTCTATTCTTGGCAGCCATGTATGAAAAGTCAAATGGAATGTAATGAGCAATCAAGTTTGTCCAGCTGGTTCTCTACCACTCCACTCATGGGTTACTTATAATGTATTTTGACCATCGCAAATACTCCTCTGATCTCACACATTAGGGGGCATCTTTTATAGCAAGATTTTCCTCACCATTACTATCTTGCATAGTTTTCCATTTCCCTATGCAGACTTGTCATCCCTTTTTGATGAATCCAGAGCTAAAAATACACATTTTTCCACATATGCACGCCCTATCTACTATACAGCATGTGTATACGCAGGTTGCTCCACTACAGCCTGCGTACATCGGGATTTGTGCCATAAAATACAAAAATGGAGTCAGGTTTCCATGTCACGACAGGAAATCTCTGATCCTTGGCCTTCCATATACTAGAAACATTCTGAATCGACCCTTCAGTTTCATTTTGAAGGCTATAAGAGCACAATTCCGAGCTATGGAAAAGAGGACAAAGCCTTCAACTTTTAGATAAAAATTACTCTGGAGAAATTGCTTCATATTGAGTCTGCATCCCTTTGTACCTCAAGTCTAAACACGGTGTTCATCCCCCAAGCTCTTTCCTTATTTTTGAGAGAACTTCATTATCTCTTTCCTATGAGCTTTCCTTTGGTGGAGGATTGAAGTGGTGGAGGCCCAGTTGGAAGGAACTTGATTTCTTGGTTTCGAACCGTGCTGACACAGAAGTCTGTAATGTTGTCACTTCTGTTGATCAATTATTAATAAAAATACTCCTTTCCCATCCTATTGGTATCATACAAATATATGATTATTATCCATGGGCATGTTTGTAATGTTTATTAATGGATTATGCTATCTGATGTGTTAACCCCTTTTACATTATCACTATATAATTGCTCTCCTTGTTTGTTAAGAATTTGTTGCAGGTACAAAGCTTTGGGTCAAAGTGCTCAACGATGGAACATCATCGAACGTTGGATCGAGGTAGGCATCTTTCTTATCTTTCACATTAGTTTGTATAGCATATGTTGGAATTGAGTCGATTTCTGCAGTCATACCTATCTATTGTGGTTTACCCTTATCCATAGAGAGTTTTTTCCTTGTAACACCTAGAATCTGTCATCTTATTGTATGACTTGATTCACAGTTAGTAGTGTTGCAATTGAGTAACGTTTATTCCATCTGAAGTCCTACATTGTTATGAGTTTACTGAATTCCTACATTGATAATAATTTGCCTCTTGGAAAAACATTTTGATTATATTGAGTATCAACATATTCCTAGATGTCTAAACACATTAACACATGCATTGGTTAATTATGTTTTAGATGGACATTTGCACCATTTATAAATCCAAACACATATTTAAAAAGACAAGTAATTCGGTAAGAACTTTATATTAATACGTCAAAAGTTACAAAAAGTGTTTGTCCTAAGACCAAAATGTCAAAACAATGAAGTTCATGGCTTCATATATATAAGCATCATGGATGTTTCTCGTTGTAACAAACAACGAATCGTGCCACTCTAAGGAGCAGTCGACTAATAGATGTTGATACACCAACTGTATGGCATTGGTAGCACCGAGGTAGTTCATCCACCGTGATATTAGGGATTTTCAAAGTTAATCCCTCTAGGTTCTATTCAATCTCCTTGAGATCTTGCTCAGTCACTCATCAACCCACCACAACGCCTATCTCTCCTCTCTTTTGAATGGGAGATGATCCTGGAGGACGATAAGGCACCACATCTACATTATTGAGAGCACTTGATTAGTCTTGGATAAATGACAAAAACATTTTATAATAAAAATACCAAAAACATCATATAATCAAAAATTTCTTCTTACCTATGTCCCCCCACTAAGATCCCTTGGGTAGAGCTAAGTGAGGATCCCCACAGAAGTCTGTCCTGGTGCAAGCATAGTCCTCCACCATGATTAGTTGATCTCTCAGCCACTGGAAGAAAGCTTCATCATATTTGACGGTAGGCACGCCACCATGATGAGCCATCAAATCCACCCATATTAGGTATTCCCCACTCCACCTGTAGGCATAAGATGAGGAATCTCTCCAGGAAGAAGGATACTAAAATAGATCCATAGCCAAACTATTTCAACCAACCATTCTGACACTTTGTCAATTGTTTCTTCATATTCTTCAAGAGACCCTCGCACCAATTGAAGACTCATGGATCCATACACTCTATAGCGTACTGAAAGTGGATTTGTAAATCCATGTGGGGAGTTTCACTCCCTTCCATCTGAGTGATAGTGTAAAGGATAGTTCTCAATGGTAAATCTTAAACATCCCTAATGGAAACCTTGCCACTATGATTTTATGTACCTGGCATGCAGTGGTGTGCAACGTAATAGTCTACGGGTTCTCATCCACCCCTGCTTCCCGAGAGTGATACCTGAGAGCCTCAACGAGATAACCCCATCAAAAAGTAAATGTCATATATCTCCAAGGTGAGTGTATGAGCACCCACATGAAAGGCTTGTTCATTGACATCCCACATGTGGACTAGATACTCCAATAGCCTCAGTTGGGCTCTCATGCCTTGAACTTTGAAGAATTTGAGTAAACCACACTCCCGAAGTGCCATGACAGTTCTCGGGTCATTCCCGACAAAGTAATATTCTTCCTCATGCTCACGTTCCCTCCACTCGAGCATTTTGACTGAGGAAAATCTTCCAAACAACATTAAAGGATGATTAGATTCATCAAAAATAAAAACTTGGAAGTTTTCCTAACTCATTTTCTTTTTTCAAAAATTGAGTTATGGTCGTCACAGGGGATTTCTTTTACACAGAGCGATGTCATCGCACCCTGGTCGTATATCCCCTGTGGTGATTTGGGATCGTCGCAGTTCACGATACCGTGAGTCTGTGACAATCTCAAAGTGCAAGGACTCCCAAAAAATCGACCTTAACTCAAAAATAAACCACTTAAAATGAAAATTTAAACCATGAAAAGAGAAAGGGGCAAAATATTACCTTTTTGATAGAAGCAGTTCGTGAAATGTTCCACCAGGGGCTCTAGAATCGACGCTTGAAATTTGGAATAAAATGAGGGTTTTGGGAATTATTTGGGTGAAATTGCAAAATGAAATGGTTAATGGGTTATTTTGACCTTTTTTATTACTTTTTACCATTTTTTATTGCAAATTAAATTATTTTTTGAATATTTTACCTATGCCCTAAGTCTAATGAACTTTGCAAAGTGTTTCCATTGCAGATTGAAAGATATAAGGAAGGGATGTTTGACATGGATCCTCCACTTTTGGTCGTTTTTGTGTGTTTTTCTTATGTACATATACTTTTAGGTTTTTTAAGGAAAAACTCTGAGCACGGTCTTAATTCTTTCTCACGCTCGTGAAACCATGAGACTGCAATCGAGTAACGTTTTATCATTTTTTGAACTCGCATTGGTAATATGGAAAACAAACCCTATGGAGTATCCTTTAAGATCTTTTCAAGCTCCCTAAACACGAAAAGATAGCCGAGCAACCTTGTTCTTTTCACGCTCGTAAAATTATTTGAAGAAAAAGTTTGATGAGCAGTAGATTATCTCTTTTTTGGTCTCGTCAGACTAGCTTACGAAAAAGGACATTTTGGAGTTTTCTTTAAGTGTTTTTTAGACCCTCTAAACATGAAAACCCCTGATTTTTCTTCTTTGGACTTGTAAAACAAGCATCGAAAGGCCCATATAACCACTCCTTCCTAGGATTCGTTAAAACTAATCTAAGGGACTCATCTAAAGGATGAGATTACATTACAAGCATATGTTATCCTCCTCAATCTTGCGTAAAAATAAATAGGTACTCGCCAGAAATAGTGGTGGAAAATTGGGAAAGAAATGTGTATATGTATTTGTGTTAGTGGAAGTAAAGTCTCTCTTGAACATGACACCCCCCTTCATCACTATATTCGAGTAGGGAAATCCATTCGTCTCTCGTTTGACTATCTACAAGTCCATATTTTGGGTCCTCCTTGAGTCAATGTTGCTAAGACAATTGTCGTGTCATTCATATGTTCAAGATAAGTCAAACCTAAACAAGCCTTCTATCGAGTAGGCCATCTGCAATTCTAAATTTTCTACCATGTCGGTCTTCCCTGAGTCAGTTCCGAGTCACTTCAAACTCTAATCTACTTCAAATCTGTTACATATTTTATGTCATTGATGGGGGATACATTAAGGCCCTCCTAGGATGAGTCTTTTCATGTCCACTTCAACTCATTATCTGAGAACAAGACTTAGAAATCATTTACTACCTTAGAGCCTGCACGCCTCAATGGTAGGTTTCCTCACTTTCAACAATGGGTTTACATAATTGACCCCTGATTGGAAGATTACATCGATTTTTCAACTTCAAATAATTCATTCACATTCGTTGGATTGTACTAGAGTACCTTGGGATTCATTGATATCAATGTTGATTTCCCCCGCACTTTTTAACGGTTTTCATTAATGACCGGTAATCAAGTGGTTTCTACCATGTTCGACTTTGACACTTGTAATCACATGGATAGATTCATACTTAGGGACTATGGAAATGAAGACCCTGGATCTCACCATATCACTCTAGGTTACGGTGGACTATTCATGAGTTTGTACTGACACATAGATCTATTGTGTATGTCTCGTCGCTATGTCCAAATTTGAATTATTTAAGAGCATAGATCCATAATGTATTTCTCGTGGCTATGTTGAATCATGATGACATGGATCCACAGTGTATTTTTAGTGGCCATGACTCACTTGACACTTATGATTAGAGTCACTTGTAGTCTGAGTATGAGAATTCCTACCTCAGAAGATGGTATATTATTATGCACATGCTTGATTGTTTGCAGGTTCCTAACTGATGCGCTCCTTGTTTTCAACACACACATTCTACAAAGTATTTCAGTTGTCACAAGTTCCAACTTCATACATTAGGGGGAATTATGTTACACATTATTTTGGTCACCCCAGTGATCAACTGATGATATGTGCATGACTCACTTCCATGTTCCCTGAAAACACTAAAAGAGACTTTCTCCATGAGAAAAGTGGATTACCTTTTCTTCCTTAAAAACTATGTCAAAGGAGATTGTCGCACCCTTATCTATGCTTGGGGTGTGATGATGCTTGATCGTCACATGTTACACCAAACTAGACTGCGACATCTTCGCAGGTTGTCTGTGCATAGGGTGCGACAATGCTTAAACAAGAGGAAAAGTGAAATTCACGAAGGTTATAGAAAGGAATCTTCTAGAATATGAGGTGGCCTCCGATTGGTTTGGAACTTACTCGCTTCTCTGATTTAGTGGGATCATCCTAATCTCCTCATTCATCCCTCTTTCACCCTATATAAAGAGGGATCTCTTATGGAAAAGGCTAAGGCTTGCTTATGCATGAACAATTATGTTATAGATTATACTGAAGATAGCTTTGCTTTAGCTCTCTAAGTCAGATTGTGGATCTTTTTCATCAAAGGAATTGGAGCAAAGGTGTGTGTGTTGAAGAAAAGAGCCATTGGAAGGGACCTTGCAACATCAAGGCATGGTTTTTATTCTCCACTTTCATTTAATATAATGCAACAATACTTTTCTTCCCTATAAAGGTGTATTTATTTTTATTGTATAACACCTTGATCTTATACACAAAATTCATTGGAATATATATATCATTGTTCTCTCTCTTTGTTGGTTTTTGTTTCTTAAACGGTTTCACCATCCCGAAAATCCAAATATGGAGCAACAAGGATGACACTAGTGAGGATCAAACATCATTTAAAAGGTATGTCATTTGTCCCTCTCTAAACTAGTTTATATGACAATGAAGTCTAAGGTGGAGTTTGTATTCTACCTTGTTTTGTTCTAGCTTCCTCTTAAAGTTATGGAGATTAGTTTGTGTCTGCACTTACCGATTTGTCCAATAACATCTAGGGAAGTTCCAGATGCATTGTTTATAACCATACATGATAAGGTTCGTCGCAGAAGCAAGTGTTTCTCAGTTGGAAAAATTGAATGGAGAAGTTATGGAAGGAGTGGTTAATGGTATTTGGATGAAACTGTACAGGGACAGTCGTGCTTCTGCGCACTAGTCCAAACTGCACAGAACATGTACCATAGAACTTGTATTTTAGTATATTATAGCAAGAAAATGGAAAATAAGAAAAAATGCAAGAAAAAGTGTTTGAGGTAAGAGACAAAAGGTTGGAAGGAAGCATTGAAGTATTGTTCAAATAGTTCAACCAAATAATGTCGTAGAGACAAAGTAAACAGAGAGGATATGTGTGCAAGAAGGAAGATTGGAATGTGACAAAGGAATATGAATAAGGAAGGAAAATAATTTAAGCCCATCCATGACAGGACATACAATAAAGAGCGAACATGATGGCGTAGTAGTGGTGTCACGTAGTCATAAATGAAGATCAACAAGAATATTTCAATAGTTTGGAAAATTTAACGTATAATCCACTGGAGATACGAAGTTAATGAAGCGCTAAGGAAAGTGGATTAGACTGTAAGTTCGAGCGCGAATGAGTTTGAAAATAGCTGGAAACCAGGGGATAAAAGTAGTTGAAGGGTCAAACAGGAAAAAGTTATTGTCATTTGCATTTCCCTAGAGAGGAGCAAAATCATAGAGCATATAGCCAAGTAAATGGAGAAAATAGCCAAAGAAGTTAGCTGCAGATACGAATTACAGAGAAAAATGGCACCACCCAAGGTAGCAACGACATCAACATCAACACCAAATAAACAATGCACTAAGACACCAATAGTACCGGTATAGGCAGAGACTCTAGGAGCATCAACATTAGAGTCGGGTTCAGCCAAATTTACAAAGGAGTGCATACCATCAAGGAATTAATTAGTGAAGTCAGTCCACTTATAGAAGGAAGCAAATTATCTACTCGTGGAGCCAGAAATTCCACTAGGAGTAATAGTCAAAGAAGACATGTTAGGTGCAATGTAAAGTCTAAAGTTTGTAGATCATGACCTGTCAAATGAGAAGAAGTTCCCAGAATCATCCTCGAACAAATATTTGAGGAAAATCATCGATCCATAGACATCATTTATTAGAGTCGAGACAAATACATGGAAAGCAGGATTGGAAAAATAGGGAATCTTGAACTTGTTATAGATCCTGCATTTTGGTAGGAGAAACGAGATAAATGCATGTGTGAATATGTTGTTAAGTTTCATTCATGGTGGATACCTATGGTTGGATAGACCCGTGTCTATCGATACAGAGTTGATTGCATTGATCACAGGGTTTCTCATGACAGGAGAGGACCCATCAATATTGTTTAGAAAAAAGTCCAATGAAAAAGTGTTGTCGGAGAAGATGAAGGAGAAGTTTGGTACGTTCAGAGCAGCGCATGGAATCAATGTAGCAAGCATCGATGAAGACTGCGTCAAGTTCAAAAAACAAGTTTTAGATTGAAAATTTCTGAGAAAGTGTCAAAGAGATCAAGTGCCAACAAGAGTGATAGCAGTGACAAAAAAGTGTGTAGAAGGTGTGCATATGAGTTGGGAAACTTTCCTAGTCAACCAGCTCCAGATAAACTATAGAGAAGCGCAAGACAAAGGTATGGAGTTTCACAATGCATGGTTTCTTATATTAATAGCATTAGTGGCTTGGAGGGAGCCGGAAGACTCACAATTTTTTTTAGCAACAAATAATCCATGCTTAGCAGCAACTACATGAACTTGTGGCATACAATGCACAAGGAGAGAAAACTAGACAACAATATTCACTTCTACATCTATAAGGAAGTCATTATGGAAAACATTCATAGGAAACTGTGCAAACCACCACAGGTTGTATAAGCATACATGTTAGTTTTTTTTATTTAAGATAGGGCACCATCACATGTATATCCAAGCGAAGAAGGATCCAAGTCGGGAATGGATGCCTACACGATATCGGGTAACTGAGGAATATATGGGACGCATAATGGCAGATTGTGATGATGATTGGAAGATCCCAACGATAGATACAAAGATAGATCAATCAATGAAACCAATCCCCTAGGTAGAAGAAATAAATTACGAAGAAAAAGAAGAATGGGACAATGAAGGAAATGGAACAGGTGGAAAAACACAAAAGACTGTCATGTGCATGAGAGAGAAGAGAAAACAAGTAGACATGGGGAAATCAGTCCCACGGTGCAAGAAAAGGAAATTTGTAAGGGAACTCGTCATTCAATCCCTCACATAAGATGACTTGGAAAAAATTACAGACCAAGTTAAGGAAGCAACAAATGAAGCTTTTGAGTGCTTGGTAAAACAACAAGAAGAAAGGCATTCAGATATGCAAGCGAAGATTTCTGCGTTGCGACAAGTTTTGGAGACCACGAGACTTGCACCAGTACAAACATGACAACACGTGCAGGCAAAGAATACAGTGCAGATAGCTGAGGTGCAACAAATGAAATCTATCGTATCAGGAGAAAGACGAGTCGTGAAGATAGTGACGAGAGCCTTAGAATTCCCCACGAGAGAGTTGAAATATCAAGCCAAGGAACTAAGTCATATTGACTTAGTGTTATCTCAGTTGTCGGTCGAAGTATTATACATATTACATATGAGTGTGACAGAGGAACTTCAATTTCACACAGTGTCAACCTCGATGGTGTTGACAAAGACAACCACATATAAATACACGTTGCAAGCATAATATGACCAACTTAAGTTGGAACAGGATGAGGTCATGCAATGAGTAGAGAGAGTGAAACATGTGTTCCATGGGGTGTATAACATTATTCCAGAAGTACCTAGGGAGGAAGACACCCCATTGGAGGAACATGTGACAAATTTGAGCGTTTCCATTTAGGGATTATGCACTAAGATCAATGACTTAGAAGCATGACAGATACGAGGCACTCCCCTGGAGGAAAGGGAGCAAAGAGAGAAGTTGGTGACCACAACTTTAGAGAATATCATAAGCCTAGAAGAAGAATGTGAAAAATTGTATGAAGAAAGCACAAGAGTTTGGACGTAGCTGACTGAATACATAGAATTGCAAGGGATTGGCCGGAAGTTACAAGTTGTGCAAGACAAGGCGCAAAATTTTAAGGAAGTAATGAGTACATTACCACTAGCAGAGATGGTAACACCAATGGAAAAAAATTGAAATATATATTCAGGAATGAATCAACTAAGGGAAAAGAAGTGAGCACACTCACAGAAGATCGAGACCTTGCAGGAAGAATCCTATGAGGTGGCAGTCAAATTAGCAATTACTCAAGATCTAGTCAAGCATAAATTCTAGGAAAATGTTGAAAAAGTGAAGACTCATATCACTGCAGAGATGGCCGAGGAAATTTTGCATCGGGAAACCCAAGTCAAAGAAAAGGTTGCAACGACCAGAGGTACATTACAGAAGTTTTTGGAGACATGGAAGTCGGCCTGAAGTGGCTCAGGATGAGCCACATGTGAGTGTTTGGGGCATGTTGGAGCAGGTTATTTTGGATAAGTTTTGGGAATCGCGTAGAAGCGGATCGCGTGACATTTTGGCAAAGGAGAAGCTTGTGCAGAAAGCAGTTAGCACATTTTAAGTAGTTAGCGTGCAAGAGGCGGAAGTTAGTTAGGAGTTTTGGGACATTTTTCTCACATTGTAATGGGATAAGCCCTATTGTAAAACTATAAATATGTAACGAGTTTTGGGTAGAAGAAAATCTCGAATGATAAGTGGTGAGCATTCGAGAGGAAGAGCCTAGTTGAGTTGGGTGTTGAGAAATGAATAGTTAGTTGAGTTGAATATCAGTTGAGAGGTATGTGTGCACTGCAACATAGAACGACTTGGGCAGGTTTGGGTTTTTACTGAATATTTATGTATGAGTGCAGTGCGCATGAATGTAATGGAGATTATGAATTAATGAATGAATAAGAATCCAACCATTGTGGACGTAACCCAGTCTAGGGTGAACCACGTTAATCCTTGTGTTCTAATGTGCATGTTTTCATGATGTGTTTTCTTATTCTATTTAATGTGCACCTATGATGAATGGTTAATATGCATATGTTAGATCTATTAAATGGTTCTGCGAATATGATGAATTGTTAAATGAATATGTCATAGATCATAATACTAATATGGTTTCACACACAAAACATATGAATGAATGTTAAGTAAACTGTAAGTAATGAATGCCTCATATTCCCCCATGGTTGTGGAAACCTGGTTCCTGTAGTCCCCATAGGTACATCGGGTGAGACTTCACCTGCTTGCGGGTGATCTCGAAAGGGCCGGTATCTTGGGATTTGTTGGTGAATTAATGTTTAACCTCGGGTCTTCCCACTGCATGCCAACAATGAAGATAAGGTTAAATTTGATCCATTGATCTATTATCAAGATCAATGGATAGAATCCACTCACTTATGTAATAAATAGTTGTTTTGTTCTAGTACAATATATTAGGTTATGTTTTGAGTGTTCAAAAGTGTGCCTCAAACACTCTTCTTATTTCCTCGTTCTAAATTCTACAACTTGGGCCCTTCCTAGTGAATATAAGCATTGTGAATCATTTCATATTTCTATGTAGATATTATTTCGTAAGGATCATAAATCCAAACATCCTCCATCTCAAAAGTGTTAAACTTAAAAATATTCTCTTCTTTCGCATATGCTTTCACATTTGAAAAGACATAATAAGAAAAAATGAAAGGATGAGAAAAATATGTTTTCTAATGTACTCAAACAAAATGCAACGCATCAATGTTGCACATTTTCTTCACAAATTCCAAAATGAAAATCCTTGTATTTAACAAGATAGGAAGCTTGTCAAGTCTAATTTCTACCCCATAAATCATAATTACAATACATTCGTTAGACAAACGTCAGTCACCAATTGTGATGTTTGCATTGTGTTGCAATAAGTTTTTGCATCCCAGAGGCATTATAGATGGACAATATCCTTAGACAATATGCATGAATTTGTTCAAATAATCTTCAAATCCATCCATATAAACATAAAGTTTTATAGGTTTTTTCCACCATGCCACATGATTAGGATTACCTTGACCATCCACTTTCTTTAATTCCAAATTATCAAATAACATATAGTGAAACAAAATCAAATAAACCAAGTATGATTGATATCTAATAGTTTTTACAAGTAGAAAAGTGGAAAATTGGGAAAACTAATAATAAATACAATCTGATATAAATCCAACATATATGTATAACACATAGGACCCCTTGATATGATATATTTCATCCATCACAACCAACATATAAGTTTCAGTTGATTCATCATTATCTTTTCCAAAATTGTAACCAAATTTGTAATTACACCTCTTAATCACTTTGAAAAAATTATATTTTAGTAGGGTGGATTAGCCTCTCAAATTTTTTTATTCTTCTCTAAATAACATGTAATAATACCATTCTTTATAATAAAAGCTATATTTATAAATTTATTAGTTTTAACAATGACATTTTTAAGTGGAATGAATTCTCGAATAATAAAACAAATAACCATTGTTATATAGATTAAAGCATTGATCTTTAATCTGGACAAATAATATGTCATATAAATTGATAACATTGCTCTTTACTAGTCAGTCAAGCACATGATAAAACCAT
>ML806734.1:222806-235956 GCA_009831015.1 Picea engelmannii
ATTTCAAAAGGAATTTTAATTCCTACGCACATTTTTCCAGATCCGACGGTCACGAGGGCTCGCCTTCCCTCCCGAACAGATCCTAAGGTTCTAACACCATTGGTGTAGAGACCTGTCTCCCTGTGGCCATAGACCACACTAGCTGCGGTTTCACTTGCCGTTATACTTCCTGAGCTCGTAAGCACGGTCAAGCAACTACTTGACACTTCGGAACAAACCAAGGTCCGAAATTGGTCCTCCAGACCCAATTTCCCTTTGCATTCTCGGTCCAAAGACCGCTCCACTGGCCCATCTAGGCTCAATGTCGAAACCTTTGCTCTGATACCAATTTGTAGCACACCCATTTCAGAACTCTGGGCTTACTCGCGCTCTGATACCCATTTGTACACACCATTTGTACAAAGCTCATATAGATATCATATATCCCATGCATTTAAACAAATAAACACATCTAACTCAGAGTAAAACATATCATTACTGCTATAATTAAACAATCCATAGCATTCCATATTAATTCGTATACACAGCGGAAAACATGATAACATTTACAGTAGAGACATGATAAAATGTGATAAAACATAGTTAGACACTTATCTTGTAACAATGGTTGGATCCACCAACTAAATGAAGGCCTTCCAAAAACCTCCCAGCCTTAGACCGCACTGCTCATCAACTCAGCAGTGGGTCACCCCTGAGCTGGGACTAATCTCCACCCCAAGGCAAGGAATCTAGGCTCAGGCTGAGGTTACAGGGAAAACAGTCACACACAACCACAAGGACAGAATGCTCTCCCAGGAATCTCCCACACTCACTGCCCACAGACCCTCATTCCCCACATGCATGTTCCACCCCAGGAGAATGCACCTTCTTTGTCACCTGGAAAGTCCTTCGACTGCCAATATCCCTTACCTTGGGTTACAGGAACAGACCGGACCGGAAGTATCTGGGCTCTATGGTAGCTACAGGGTTCCTTCCAGGAGTTCTCTCCTTCCCCTGCGCACTCTATCACCTGGAGGGAGTCGATCACAGGCCAACAAGCCTCACGCAGTCCAGTACTGTGTAGTCTCAACAATCCCACGGGAAAACAGACACAAGCCTTCCAAAAACTGGTTCGGCAATCACAGGATGGCTTCACAGGCACGGCTTCGGAACAGGGAATGCTCGCATAGGCTCGCTCATCTTTCCCGAACAAGCAAAGACTCTTCCCCGAATTCAACACAGGCTTCTCGTAGGCTGGGGTTACATGCATGGGATTTCTCAGAATCAGACACAGACATTCGAGTCACAAGGTCTCCCGAAGGTTCTCTACAGGAGTCGGGTTAGTCATACTGCTCAGAGTTCCGTACGCATTCAGACAATCCGGTGGAATGGGAATGGAACCTTCTCACGGCTCACCCTGGCCGTTTTATTCGCATGCACCAGGGTTGACACTTGTCACCCATGGAACTGCATGCGTTCCACCAGCACGCGTTCCTCCCACCACTTGGGAAATCACATGTCCTTCCAAAAGGACTTAGGATAAAAACATATGATGCACATATCTTTTGGAATAATATTAAAATATTATTCCCAGGCTTAAGCCCCCCCTAGGCTTAGCCCCTAGGCTCAACACTTAGCCCCTTTCCCACCTTCCAGCCCCTAATTCCTTGCCCACTCTGTGGATGCTCAGTCCCCCTTCACTCATTCATTATGGTCGGTCTGCACATGGTGGTGTTTATATTTTATTAAATGTTCTTCATACATACAAGTACAACAATAGGCTCATGGCCTTCAACACTTAGGCTCCCTGGCCTAACAACACATAAGTCTCCAGCTTATAAGAACTTGGCTCACCAGCCTATAAAACATAATCACAATTCCTTTCAGAACTTGGTTTACAGTGGGGCTCGACCTTGGGGACACTACACCAGGGGCCTCACCTGCCGCCACAGGGGGATTAACAGTAGTAGGAGAGCTTCCAGTCGAGGAGGCTGAGAGGGTTTTGAGACAAGTTGAGCGAAATTTTACCTCACTCACTCGCACCCTCCCCATGGAAAATATTGAGGATCTGCCACCATCTATGCAGCCTCATGTAGTGGGGGCACCACAGACGTGGGTCCGACTGTTTTAGCGTTTGGAAAACGTAGTTGATTATTACAACATGGCCCACGGGCCCTGGCCTTAGTTGGTCTAGACTTTTTAGGTGCCAAGATCTCTACTTGTATATATTTTTGAGGGCATAAGCCCCATGAATCATTACTGGTCATATTTTTGAGGCGCTTACGTCCACCTATGTACTCTGATGATTATGATATTATATATGGATTTTTATGTCTTTTTATGTCTTATGGATCATATTTTCCTTTAAAAATGTATTTACATGTTTATGTGTATGTCGTTTTATATGTGTGCGAGATGCCAGTCTAAAATTTGATTAGCTAGAGAATCTGTAACTTGGTTTAATCTCCTAGGAACATGAAAATATGTAATATAATCAAAGTTTCATTCTTAGAGACGTACCCTAAGGAATCGTCGATGTAAAGTCAGATCATGAACACGGTAGACTCTATTTAACTGAGACATAACCAGCTGAGTGTCTAAATAGACCCAGAGATGAGAGATACCAAATGACAAGGCATCACGAAGCAACTCAATAAATGCACTTTATTCGGCGACATTGTTTGTGGTGTCGCCTAAACATATACCTCCTGGAGATAATAAATGGCCCCGAGGTGTAAAAATTACCCAAGTTGTGGAGGCAAGCCTCCGAGTGTGTCGGCTAGCACCATCTTCGTACCCAATGAACACCTCTGATTCACTTGACATCTGCCACAGTGACAAAAGATAACATCAAAAACAACAGGTCCATAATACTAAAAGAAACCAAAAAGTAATAGTACAAAGACAATACATATGTTACAAAAAGTCACCCAAGGTGACCTACTTATGAGTAATACTTCTTGAGGTAGAGCCCATTTCTAGGCTCCACCAAAGCATTTCCCTCAAAGTCAACCAGACGATAAGCGCCCTTTTTTAGAACCTCTTTTATGATGAAAGGTCTGAACCACATGGGTTTGAATTTTCCTTCCCCGAGGGGGTCCTTATCTTGGTCATAGACCAGGACAAGGTCGCCTTCAGAGAAAATCCAAGGATGAACAGAATGATTATACTAACACTTGACTTTGTGTTTGTGAGCCTCATTGGCCAGGGCCGCGTCACGATGCTTCTCATTGAGCCGCTCAAGGTATAATAATCGTTCTTCAAGTGGAGAAGTGTCTGGCAGTAACTGTATTGCCAATTTTAGGGATGGGATCTGACATTCTATAGGCAAGTCTGCTTTCAGCCCATAAATGAGTTTAAAAGGTGAGAAACTGGTTGCATTCTTAACAGACTTTCGGTAAGCCCATAATGTCGAGTATAACATCAAATGCCAATTTGACTTGGCTGAGTTGATCGTTCACTGTAGGATGGTCTTAAGAGTTTTATTCACAGCTTCCACCTGACAATTTTCTTGGGGGTAGTAGGGTGACGAATGTTCTTGCCGCAACCCAAGATTTGATGTTAATTCGGTCATCATTTGGTTCTGAAAGTGACTTCCATGGTCAGTGACAATCTCTCTCGGGACGCCAAACCTTGCGATTATCTGGTTGAACAAAAAGAGAGATGCAGTCTCTCCATCATATTTAAACGTTGGCATAGCTTCGACCCACTTCGTAAAGTAGTCTACGACTACAATGATATAACGGTTCCCCCTGGCTGAAGGAGGGTTGCATGTAGTGTAATCAATCCCCCACTTGGTGAAGGGACCAACTGTGATGACAGGAAACATGGGAGTGGGATGTGCCCTCATCTTCCGAGAGAAGATCTGACACGGGTGGCACTTCTTGACTGATTCGATACAATCTTTGATTAGTGTCGGCCAGAAGTAATCGGATCGTAAAATATTTTGGGTTGTTTCCAACCCAGACAAATGACCGCCACATGCTCTCATATGGAAATCGTTAAGCACAATTTCCTCTTCTTCATGAGTGAGGCATCGGCGAAGAATGCAATCTACACCGAGACAATAGAGAGTGTCCTCGAAGATGAGATAATTCTTGGCATGATGATGTATACGACGACGTTCATCATGAGAAGTAGAGGCGGGGCACTTCAAAGTCTGGATATAGACTAGAATATCTCCATACCAGGGGTCCGAAGATGCTATCAAAAACATAGCTCCTCGAATAGGCGATTCTTCGACACAACATCACTTGACTCGACCAGAAGTTCTGAAATAAGTTTTGTGAAGAACAATGACTTTTTGGATTTCGCCGAAATGAAATCTAAGTCAAATTCCTGGAGGACGACTATCCATCTACTGACTTTTCTGCCTATTACTCATCTTGTCAACACGTATTGAAACAGATTCACAATGGCAATGACGGTGGTCTTGCGAAACAGAACATAATGACGAAACTGTTGGACAGCATGGACTGTTTCCAACACAAGTTTTTCGATATGAGAATAATTAAGTTTTGGTCCGACGAGGCCTCGACTCAAGTAATAGATCACATATTCTGATAGAAAAGCATCTTCCTGAACTAAGACCATGTTGATGGTTGAATCTATTGTAGCCAAGTATAATAATAAATCTTTGTTATAGTTGGGTTGTCGAAGCAGAGGGGCAGTTGTGAGGGCATGTTTCAATGCTTTGAAGGAGCGTTGAGCGGCATTGTCCCAATGAAAAGGAACGACTTTCTTTAGTAAGCACATAAAGCCTTTTGTGATCTCAGCATAGTTGTCAATGAAACGCCTCAAAAAGTTTTCCTTGCCCTGTAGACTCTGAAATTGAAGGATTGTGCGTGGGGGAGGAAACTGAACTATTGCCTCAATTGTGAGAGGATCGACCATGATCCCTGTTGTTGACACTATGAAACCTAACAAACGTCATGATGTTACACAAAAGCTGCATTTGTTTGGGTTCAAGCGAATCTGAAAGTAGCGGCATCGCTCAAAGATAAGTCGAAGGTGTGTGGGATGATCTATTCTCTTGTGAAATCGAGATGCTAAATCATCTAAATAGGCATCGACTATATGCTTGAGATCATAGAAAGAAAAAGACATGGCCCACTGGAAGGTAGCTCTAGCATTTTTGAGACCAAAAGGAATCTTACGATAGGCAAATGTACCCCATGGAAAAATGAATGCAGTTTTGTGCTGGTCTTTGGGTTTGATTTGTATCTGATTATATCCCAAAAAACCATCCATGAAATAAAAGGCCTCGCAACCTGCACATTCATCAATTATCTGGTCGATGAATGGTGTGGGAAAATTATCTTTTGGACAGGCCTTATTCAAATCGTAGAATTCTGTACATACACGAATCATGCCTTGCTTCTTGTTGACTAGCACAGGATTTGACACCCATTGGGTCAAATGGATAGGATAGATAAAACCGGCTTTGAGTAGTTTCTCGACTTCAACCTTAATGGTTGTTGCTTTCCTGGGATTAACTGGACGGAGCTTCTATCGAAATGGCTTAGCATCTGGATAAGTTGTGATTTCATGTTTCTACTATTTTTGGATCAATGCCTGGCATTTCCTCATAAGACCAAGCAAAACCGTCGCGGAATTCTTTAAATAAGTCTGTGTAGATTTGAATCTCTTCAGGGGAATATTCAGCTCCGACAAAAACATTATCCACAATGCCAGGGGTTCTAGAGATATTAATCGGTATGGTTTCAGCGATAGTTTCCATATTACCCTCGGCATAAACCTCATGTGTAGCCAAAGGATTGATAGGAAAATACCTATCTCCAGTCATAGTCAAGGTGAAATCCCTTGCTTCGATTCTGCTTAACTCTGGGAGGAAGTATGATCTGTGATGGAGATTGTCCCAGGGTTTGTCCGGACTAGTCATTGCTTCAATGATTTCTTCGTCTGAGGGAAAGACTAAGTCTAACGAATCGATACCAACAAGGGAACCTTGAGCCCAAATAGGCTCTGGAATTGGATCTAACGCTTGTGGAGGAGTTGGGTCGGTGTCGACTGAAGCTTGCTGGACTAAAGAGTACGTTGCCTCTGTCGTGGACAAGGGCATGGACATACCATGGTGTCTTGTTCCTTCCATCATGGCCGATGGGGAAGGAAGAATCCACGAATCGTTGAAGTAAGTCATTTGAAATGACGAAACTTGGAAAATCTCAACCTTATGGTGGTCTGATATGAACTTGGCATCGTGTTGAGGAGGTGGGTAATCGAAAGTACCCATCAAATATGGGCACAAACCAACCCCTATGTTGATGACACCTATTTGGGGATTGTCAATCATCGGGACCACGGATGCCCCTAATGAAGGGTCAGGTATGGAGAAGGACAATTGATCAATGGTCACGATCCGCCCTCGTGTGGAAACAACAAGACCTAAAAAACTATAGCAACCATTGCTTGCATGGCATAATTACAACTCCTACCTAACAAGAGATTGTAGTCGATGGATGCGTCGACTACTTCTACCTCGATGCACACGGTCTTCCCTCCTAACTGCACTAGGAAAGAGGGGATGATGCCATGTGGTTGAAACGAATGACTATCAAACGCGGTAAGAAGAGTAGGTGACGGAAAAAAAATGGGCTGGCCAATGGCCTTCCAACACGCCAATGACATGACGCATGTCGAGGCACCCTCATCAACCATTTTGTGGAAAATGTTCCACATAAAATTTATCGTGGGGTAAGCCACTACTATTTGAAATGATACGTGGTAAGGGAGACGAGGTTTTAAGTCGGTTGTATCTAGAATGATTGTACCCGGATTACAAGTCTCGACAGATCCTAAAGCAGCTAACAAAGCTTTCCTCTGGGAAGGGCAGCTCTAGAGGACCTCCAAAGCAGACATCGCACAAGGGGTTTGAGATAAATGCTCCACCACAAAATAGTTCTAGGCGGCCCTTGCATTTGGGTTGTGAGAAGCTTTCTTGAATGCACCCTTTGGGATGTGCGTCATTGTTTCGCCCAAAGTCTTCTCGATCTGGAGAGGAAGAGATGGGATTTCAGCTTCTTTACCTTTCTCAGAGGTGCTTGGCTTACTATAGTCATGTTCTCTAGTTGATATAAAAGCATCACCTTTATACACATTCGTGGATGCATGATTATTCGAAGATGGAGAGGGTCCTTGACTGCCCCCTTCCATGCTTGTAGAGGCTTGGGTTAGGTTTTGACCATGTTGGAATGCATTCGTTAACACAGCAGGCTGTTGTTGTGACACAAACTTTTGGGCCTTGCAAGCTGAGGACACTGGTGGGTCGGGTGGTCTTCCACACACAGGTTACACAGATACTTCGCCTTTCGTTTCTCAGTGTCACCCCTGCCAGCATTATTAGTGGGTTTCTGATCCCCCTTACCCTTCTTACATTGTTTTTTCTTTCCATCAAGCTACTAGGTGGCCTTTGGATTGGTCGATTTCACACTGTGTACATCCTATGTTTGGGTAGGGGGAACAGTCGAAATAGTAGTTTGGCTGGTAGTTGTGTGTTGTATAGACAATTGTTGCATTTGTTTTGCCAGTTGTTCAACGGGCTTGGTTTTTGTTGAATCGACAATACCATCGGCATGTGGTCCAGCTCTTTGTCTGGTCTTATCAAGTATGGATCATGGTGCATCGGTAAAAACCTCGTACAGTAAACCAGACTGAGAATAAATTAGCTCAAGCTATTGAGCTCTCATGATGGCATCTTCTTCGGAAAACACTCCCGACATTGAGACGTCTTTGGATAGTTGTGGGACCAAAGACTTAAGGAACCACTCAAGCAGGAATGTTGGTGGGACTCGTACCTTAATTAAACTCTTTCGGTGTCTCCACTCTCGGATGTGGTCAGAGATATGGTCCACTTTTGTCTGTTCAAAATTGGCCAGCAATTCTGTGTCGGCATCGTATCTCACAGGTAATTGGAAATGGTTTAGGAATGCCATTGCCAATTCGTCAAAGGAAGAATATCTCGAGTAGTCGAGCTCAATGTACCATTTCGCGGCACTCCCAATGAGAGTGCATTGAAACAATCGCAATTGTACGGAGTCGTCTTTCAACAAATTAGACGAGCACCAAAGATGGAAGGTGGTCACATGATCCCTTGGATCTTCATTAGGCTTGGCCTTGAACCTTGGTATGTCCGAAGGCAATTTCGTTGGCATAGGAGGCCAACGTAGATCATGACAGATGGGGTCATTCAACAATCTTGTCAAGTCTGGCAAATGTAAGTTTTCCAAGAAAGGTATCTTTGGTTGGTGTTGCTAATAACCATGGAAAAAGGAACCTGGGGTTTGACTGGAATCAGGTTGTTAGGCAAAGTTGGGTTGTTGGTCGGGGTTCTGGTAAAAACCATGGCCATGACCAGCGTACGAATTTTGCGTGTGAGGAGACATCATCGGTTGATTCCCGAAATAGGACGTAAATGGTTGGGTGTGCATTACATTTGAAGGACTTTAGGAAGGGTTTCCCCATGCCGACCCCATGGGCATAGGCATAGTACCTTGTTCTTTTTGACGAGGGAACTGATCCTTGCCAAGAATTCCAAGGTCTTGATGCGGAAGAAGTTTCAGGGTTTTCCCCCTGTGCAGGAATAGTACCCTGCATAGGATTAGGTTGGCCCTAACCGGGGTTTCCCCCAGTTAGGAAAGCAACGAACAAGAAAGCGTTGTTACCAAACACACCGAACAAAGAAAAAGGTGCCAACCTTACCGGCATATTATGAGAAGGTGGTCATTGACTCCCTACTCCAAGTGAACTATGGTGTGTGTTTGGCCCAACAGATTGTTGGTGGGTACCACCGAGGGAAGGGGACGAAGGAGGTATATGACCTCCCCCATAAGGAAAATCATTAAAAGGAGTTGAAGTAATGGGTCCTTGCAGAGGAGTGTTACAGCTCCCTGCCCCAAGACCTAAACTTTGTAAAGTGGAGTAAGATAGTACAGGGTTGGTACCTGTGCTAGGCATCTCATATGAGAATGGAGGGCTTGTCGCACTCTGTGTGAAAGGAACAGTAGCCATCGCCAAAGACGGGTTTGAGCCACTTCTTGAGGTAGAGGCAGTTGAGATCGTGGTAGCTCAAACTGGCGACACTAGGGTAGGAGGTGGAACACCCCCTATGACGACAACTGTGGTGGGAATATCAGGATTCCCAGAAGAAGAGACAGGATTTGCCTCCATTATCGTCTGCTTTAAAGGTGTTGAATGGTCCTTTAAAAGAGGTTGGTCAGGTGTGATTTCCAGTGACCCAGTCGCTTCAAAAGACCCTTGTTGGTCTAGCTTTCGCCTTAGCGGTGGCGGGGGTGGATCCAGTGTAAATGGCGGCAAGCCAAGAAGCCTTCATGACCGGTGGATCTCGTAATCCTCCACTATGTAAGAATATCAAAGACACATTGGGGCTTTCTATTCTTTCAAAAACAACAGACACTAGGAAATTCCCTATAAGATAAAACAAGCAAACACTAAACTAGTTGGAAGAACAATTACAACAACCAACACTAGAGAAACTTATCGGTGCAAGTGAAACTCAAACACGGAAGCACCCTCCGGGTATACTCTACAAAGCGTGGCCCGATGTCTATCCTAGGTACTGCGTTATACCCCCGCAGTCACCTGTGTATGTCCCTAAAAAATATAGCAACTAGGTTGCTAGCACGCGAACAGTCACCAGGCGGGTATAGTCGACAGTCGAGTAGACCACAATGAGCAGGGTATCAAGCCCGAAACCTATCAAGGGTATCTAAAGCAAGTGGTTCGGAAGACAATTGAGGACCTCAAACGGATTCGAGACCCACGAAGCTCTGTGGCAAATGCAATCGACGGAATCCCAAGACAATCCCTCTATATGTGTTCTCCACTATGATTGGTCCGGATTTGGAGGGGTTATCTCCGCTATCTTTCCACACGCGACCTCGTTTTTATCCCCTGTGTTAGAGGGGGGTCCCAGATAACCTTCACGATACTGGACTTTTTACACTCCCTAGCTTAGACTCCAATGTTTGATTTAATGGCCTTGAAGAGTTTCCTCTCCAACCTAATTCAAGGCCCTAACCCTAAACTAGTTGGTTGACCCTACAAACATAAAAATTCTAATTAATTTTAGATTTAACGTTAATTTTTATGGCTTGTCTTAAGTCAAAGGTTATGAAAGCGAAACTAGTGATGTTTGAAAGACGAAAGAAAAATAAACAGAAAGATGAAAACAAAATAACTTCTTCTTGACTCAAATCTTAATCAACTTTTCAAACTAAAAATTTCTAAGATCTTTGAACAAAAAACTCAAAGCAGGATTTCACTCGACTATGAGCTACTTATCGTCTAAGTAAACCGACAAGAACTTATGAAAGAAAAAACTTTTCCTGGTTACTAATGAAAACCAACACTATTTAACCAAACAAAGAAATAAAATATTTTTTTTATTTGAATGCTCACAAAGAAAAAAAGGAAAAATATCAACAAGTAAAGACCAAGAAAACTTTTGGCCTAAGCACAGATCACAAAGAGTCACTTTAAAAATAACACACAAGCAAATTAAAACTTGACTCTCACACTTGTCTAAAAACCCTATAAAAAGAAAATTTTGAGGAAAACTTCTTGATGAAAAAGAAAGCTATTGTTGTGATCAAACCTAAGTTACTGACCGCTATGACAGAGACCCAAAAACCTAAGAGGTATAACTCTTGACAAAGGAAAGAATGACTGCCTCACTTTAAACAAAAATTTTCTCCACAGGCACGTTGTTGACAGTTCAACAACAAGCGTGTGCATGCGAGCTGTGTAAAGTCAGGGTGCGTGTACACACGTGCAGACCTTATACAGGCCGCGTGTACTTCTGAAACTCTAAAAAATGAAAAGACAAGCAATCAAGCCCAGGTAGAGACTACTGGTACTAAGAACCAGAATCTCTTGAAGACTCAGACACTTACTTTGACAGAAAAAAGAAAACAATTCAAGGAAAACTTCATAGAACAAACCAATATGAGGTGAAACCTAAGCTATAGACTGCAAACAACAAAGACTAGAATGAATTCTAGAAAACCCCCGAGAAGGATTATTTATGATAGGGGAGAGGATGACTACCTCCCTAAAAGAAATTTTCTGAAATCATACACGCGACTGACACTTCCTCAGTTAGCGTCTACACACGGGTTGTGGGAAGGTAGGGCGTGGGTACACACGTGCAGATCTTATACAGTCCGTGTGTACCTCTGTGGGTCTCGAAAAAGAAAAAAAAATGCATTCAAGCAAAGAAACATAGATAACTGGTATGGAAGACCAGAATCTTTGTTAGCTCATACTTTTGCAGAAACTTTAAAAACAAGGAATGAAACCAGTTTTTAAAAATACCCAAAAAAGACTCCCAGAAAACCCTAGATATCCCAAGTATGGTCGCCAATTCTGTTGTAGGTGGGAAATCCCTCCTATGGACTAGCACTAAGGGTTTTTATCATGCATGCATAAATTACCTAAAGATTCTTACTTCTTACCATCATCCCATGCCTAAACCCCCATTACTCATGTGTAAATACAAGGCTCAAGAGATTAAGTTGACATACCTTATTTTTCATGTTTGATGTCGATCCCTTTTCGTACTTGGTTGTTCTTTGACTACAACTCTCCTCCCAATGTTGACCTTCATTCACAAAAGACAAACAAATAACTCCACATGCATTTGATCTATGAACTAATGGGTTAGAGATTTAATCAATCATACAATCAATATTCAAATAATGACAATCTCATATGGCGGGACGGGAAAAGAAATTATTTTATTAACTTCACAATGATACCTTACAATGATAAAGTCAGCTACTACTCCTCGATCCTAGTCATGTGATCTTCTTCCACTTTATTCCAACTTCTTTGCTCTATACTTCTCTTTGCACAAGGATGGCTAAAGGTTGGGACAAAGGGAATGCTCAATCGGGTATAGTTTCTTTACTATGATTTTCCTCTTTTCAAATGGGACCCCTACCCCTTCTTTTATAGGTTAGAAGGAGCTAGGTATTTGGTCGAATGATCGGCCATGCATGGCCGAAAGGGTTATTTAACTTACCCAAAGTTGTGCATTCTGTCAACAACTTTCCTTTTTTTCATGATTTTGTAGGTACACGTGGGTTGTCTTGGGTCAGCTAGCATGTATACGCATGTAGTAATGGAGCAGGGTGCATGGGCCTTTATAAAAGGGTTTTTTTAAGAAGAGTTTTTCAGTAGTGTTTTGGAAAAGAAGGAATCTGAGATGGCTTGATTCCAGGTAAGCATGTCTAGTGAAAATTAGGGTTATAACAGTACCCAAGAGCTAATAGGTGGTGGTGAAGTTTGGATCTTGTTGATAAAGTTGGGGACACTCATATGCCTCATGTCCACATGAATGGAGCACAATAATGAGTGTGACCGCGAGATTTTGATTGACGCAGTCAATGACACGATTTGTGCTCCCTATCTTATACTTTAGTTTGAGATGGAATTGTTGTGGGTAGGTGGACCACTTTTGATGGTGGTTGTTCTGAAACTTCTCCTATGTTTGTATGAACTACAGAGGCTTGTGATTAGTTTGGATGATCGTCTCATTTCCCATAATGTAATGTTTCCATTGACAACAGGCTTGTACAATGGAATACATTTCCTTGTCATAGGTGGGGTATTTCCGGACAGTATTTGAGAGTGTCTCACTATGGTATGCCATCGGGTGACCATGCTGAGTGAGAATTGTGCCTACATCATAGTCATATGCATCATTCTCAATCTCGAACGGTTGTTGCAGATCGGGCAAGGAGAGTACTGGAGCTTAGCACAAGAGATGCTTCAGATAATCAAATGCTCATTGTTGTTCCTTCCCCCACATGAACTTTTCCCTGCCATCGCCCTTGGTGACATGTCTGAGGGCCCATGCAATATGGGAGAATCTAAACACGAACCATCGGTAGAAGTTGGACAATCCCAAGAAGATCCAAAGCTCAATTAGTGTGGTCGAGGTTGGCCAATCACGAATGACTTGGATCTTAGCGGGATCAACATGTACCCAATTCTCATCAACAATGTAGCCCAAGTATTAGACCTTGTTCATGCCAAAATAATATTTTTCCAAGTTGACATATAGCTTGTGTTGTCGTAGAGTGCTCAAAACTTGTTGAATATGTCGCATGTGCTCCTCCCAAGTTCTGTT
>ML806734.1:236056-253759 GCA_009831015.1 Picea engelmannii
AAAAGATAACATCAAAAACAACAGGTCCATAATACTAAAAGAAACCAAAAAGTAATAGTACAAAGACAATACATATGTTACAAAAAGTCACCCAAGGTGACCTACTTATGAGTAATACTTCTTGAGGTAGAGCCCATTTCTAGGCTCCACCAAAGCATTTCCCTCAAAGTCAACCAGACGATAAGCGCCCTTTTTTAGAACCTCTTTTATGATGAAAGGTCTGAACCACATGGGTTTGAATTTTCCTTCCCCGAGGGGGTCCTTATCTTGGTCATAGACCAGGACAAGGTCGCCTTCAGAGAAAATCCAAGGATGAACAGAATGATTATACTAACACTTGACTTTGTGTTTGTGAGCCTCATTGGCCAGGGCCGCGTCACGATGCTTCTCATTGAGCCGCTCAAGGTATAATAATCGTTCTTCAAGTGGAGAAGTGTCTGGCAGTAACTGTATTGCCAATTTTAGGGATGGGATCTGACATTCTATAGGCAAGTCTGCTTTCAGCCCATAAATGAGTTTAAAAGGTGAGAAACTGGTTGCATTCTTAACAGACTTTCGGTAAGCCCATAATGTCGAGTATAACATCAAATGCCAATTTGACTTGGCTGAGTTGATCGTTCACTGTAGGATGGTCTTAAGAGTTTTATTCACAGCTTCCACCTGACAATTTTCTTGGGGGTAGTAGGGTGACGAATGTTCTTGCCGCAACCCAAGATTTGATGTTAATTCGGTCATCATTTGGTTCTGAAAGTGACTTCCATGGTCAGTGACAATCTCTCTCGGGACGCCAAACCTTGCGATTATCTGGTTGAACAAAAAGAGAGATGCAGTCTCTCCATCATATTTAAACGTTGGCATAGCTTCGACCCACTTCGTAAAGTAGTCTACGACTACAATGATATAACGGTTCCCCCTGGCTGAAGGAGGGTTGCATGTAGTGTAATCAATCCCCCACTTGGTGAAGGGACCAACTGTGATGACAGGAAACATGGGAGTGGGATGTGCCCTCATCTTCCGAGAGAAGATCTGACACGGGTGGCACTTCTTGACTGATTCGATACAATCTTTGATTAGTGTCGGCCAGAAGTAATCGGATCGTAAAATATTTTGGGTTGTTTCCAACCCAGACAAATGACCGCCACATGCTCTCATATGGAAATCGTTAAGCACAATTTCCTCTTCTTCATGAGTGAGGCATCGGCGAAGAATGCAATCTACACCGAGACAATAGAGAGTGTCCTCGAAGATGAGATAATTCTTGGCATGATGATGTATACGACGACGTTCATCATGAGAAGTAGAGGCGGGGCACTTCAAAGTCTGGATATAGACTAGAATATCTCCATACCAGGGGTCCGAAGATGCTATCAAAAACATAGCTCCTCGAATAGGCGATTCTTCGACACAACATCACTTGACTCGACCAGAAGTTCTGAAATAAGTTTTGTGAAGAACAATGACTTTTTGGATTTCGCCGAAATGAAATCTAAGTCAAATTCCTGGAGGACGACTATCCATCTACTGACTTTTCTGCCTATTACTCATCTTGTCAACACGTATTGAAACAGATTCACAATGGCAATGACGGTGGTCTTGCGAAACAGAACATAATGACGAAACTGTTGGACAGCATGGACTGTTTCCAACACAAGTTTTTCGATATGAGAATAATTAAGTTTTGGTCCGACGAGGCCTCGACTCAAGTAATAGATCACATATTCTGATAGAAAAGCATCTTCCTGAACTAAGACCATGTTGATGGTTGAATCTATTGTAGCCAAGTATAATAATAAATCTTTGTTATAGTTGGGTTGTCGAAGCAGAGGGGCAGTTGTGAGGGCATGTTTCAATGCTTTGAAGGAGCGTTGAGCGGCATTGTCCCAATGAAAAGGAACGACTTTCTTTAGTAAGCACATAAAGCCTTTTGTGATCTCAGCATAGTTGTCAATGAAACGCCTCAAAAAGTTTTCCTTGCCCTGTAGACTCTGAAATTGAAGGATTGTGCGTGGGGGAGGAAACTGAACTATTGCCTCAATTGTGAGAGGATCGACCATGATCCCTGTTGTTGACACTATGAAACCTAACAAACGTCATGATGTTACACAAAAGCTGCATTTGTTTGGGTTCAAGCGAATCTGAAAGTAGCGGCATCGCTCAAAGATAAGTCGAAGGTGTGTGGGATGATCTATTCTCTTGTGAAATCGAGATGCTAAATCATCTAAATAGGCATCGACTATATGCTTGAGATCATAGAAAGAAAAAGACATGGCCCACTGGAAGGTAGCTCTAGCATTTTTGAGACCAAAAGGAATCTTACGATAGGCAAATGTACCCCATGGAAAAATGAATGCAGTTTTGTGCTGGTCTTTGGGTTTGATTTGTATCTGATTATATCCCAAAAAACCATCCATGAAATAAAAGGCCTCGCAACCTGCACATTCATCAATTATCTGGTCGATGAATGGTGTGGGAAAATTATCTTTTGGACAGGCCTTATTCAAATCGTAGAATTCTGTACATACACGAATCATGCCTTGCTTCTTGTTGACTAGCACAGGATTTGACACCCATTGGGTCAAATGGATAGGATAGATAAAACCGGCTTTGAGTAGTTTCTCGACTTCAACCTTAATGGTTGTTGCTTTCCTGGGATTAACTGGACGGAGCTTCTATCGAAATGGCTTAGCATCTGGATAAGTTGTGATTTCATGTTTCTACTATTTTTGGATCAATGCCTGGCATTTCCTCATAAGACCAAGCAAAACCGTCGCGGAATTCTTTAAATAAGTCTGTGTAGATTTGAATCTCTTCAGGGGAATATTCAGCTCCGACAAAAACATTATCCACAATGCCAGGGGTTCTAGAGATATTAATCGGTATGGTTTCAGCGATAGTTTCCATATTACCCTCGGCATAAACCTCATGTGTAGCCAAAGGATTGATAGGAAAATACCTATCTCCAGTCATAGTCAAGGTGAAATCCCTTGCTTCGATTCTGCTTAACTCTGGGAGGAAGTATGATCTGTGATGGAGATTGTCCCAGGGTTTGTCCGGACTAGTCATTGCTTCAATGATTTCTTCGTCTGAGGGAAAGACTAAGTCTAACGAATCGATACCAACAAGGGAACCTTGAGCCCAAATAGGCTCTGGAATTGGATCTAACGCTTGTGGAGGAGTTGGGTCGGTGTCGACTGAAGCTTGCTGGACTAAAGAGTACGTTGCCTCTGTCGTGGACAAGGGCATGGACATACCATGGTGTCTTGTTCCTTCCATCATGGCCGATGGGGAAGGAAGAATCCACGAATCGTTGAAGTAAGTCATTTGAAATGACGAAACTTGGAAAATCTCAACCTTATGGTGGTCTGATATGAACTTGGCATCGTGTTGAGGAGGTGGGTAATCGAAAGTACCCATCAAATATGGGCACAAACCAACCCCTATGTTGATGACACCTATTTGGGGATTGTCAATCATCGGGACCACGGATGCCCCTAATGAAGGGTCAGGTATGGAGAAGGACAATTGATCAATGGTCACGATCCGCCCTCGTGTGGAAACAACAAGACCTAAAAAACTATAGCAACCATTGCTTGCATGGCATAATTACAACTCCTACCTAACAAGAGATTGTAGTCGATGGATGCGTCGACTACTTCTACCTCGATGCACACGGTCTTCCCTCCTAACTGCACTAGGAAAGAGGGGATGATGCCATGTGGTTGAAACGAATGACTATCAAACGCGGTAAGAAGAGTAGGTGACGGAAAAAAAATGGGCTGGCCAATGGCCTTCCAACACGCCAATGACATGACGCATGTCGAGGCACCCTCATCAACCATTTTGTGGAAAATGTTCCACATAAAATTTATCGTGGGGTAAGCCACTACTATTTGAAATGATACGTGGTAAGGGAGACGAGGTTTTAAGTCGGTTGTATCTAGAATGATTGTACCCGGATTACAAGTCTCGACAGATCCTAAAGCAGCTAACAAAGCTTTCCTCTGGGAAGGGCAGCTCTAGAGGACCTCCAAAGCAGACATCGCACAAGGGGTTTGAGATAAATGCTCCACCACAAAATAGTTCTAGGCGGCCCTTGCATTTGGGTTGTGAGAAGCTTTCTTGAATGCACCCTTTGGGATGTGCGTCATTGTTTCGCCCAAAGTCTTCTCGATCTGGAGAGGAAGAGATGGGATTTCAGCTTCTTTACCTTTCTCAGAGGTGCTTGGCTTACTATAGTCATGTTCTCTAGTTGATATAAAAGCATCACCTTTATACACATTCGTGGATGCATGATTATTCGAAGATGGAGAGGGTCCTTGACTGCCCCCTTCCATGCTTGTAGAGGCTTGGGTTAGGTTTTGACCATGTTGGAATGCATTCGTTAACACAGCAGGCTGTTGTTGTGACACAAACTTTTGGGCCTTGCAAGCTGAGGACACTGGTGGGTCGGGTGGTCTTCCACACACAGGTTACACAGATACTTCGCCTTTCGTTTCTCAGTGTCACCCCTGCCAGCATTATTAGTGGGTTTCTGATCCCCCTTACCCTTCTTACATTGTTTTTTCTTTCCATCAAGCTACTAGGTGGCCTTTGGATTGGTCGATTTCACACTGTGTACATCCTATGTTTGGGTAGGGGGAACAGTCGAAATAGTAGTTTGGCTGGTAGTTGTGTGTTGTATAGACAATTGTTGCATTTGTTTTGCCAGTTGTTCAACGGGCTTGGTTTTTGTTGAATCGACAATACCATCGGCATGTGGTCCAGCTCTTTGTCTGGTCTTATCAAGTATGGATCATGGTGCATCGGTAAAAACCTCGTACAGTAAACCAGACTGAGAATAAATTAGCTCAAGCTATTGAGCTCTCATGATGGCATCTTCTTCGGAAAACACTCCCGACATTGAGACGTCTTTGGATAGTTGTGGGACCAAAGACTTAAGGAACCACTCAAGCAGGAATGTTGGTGGGACTCGTACCTTAATTAAACTCTTTCGGTGTCTCCACTCTCGGATGTGGTCAGAGATATGGTCCACTTTTGTCTGTTCAAAATTGGCCAGCAATTCTGTGTCGGCATCGTATCTCACAGGTAATTGGAAATGGTTTAGGAATGCCATTGCCAATTCGTCAAAGGAAGAATATCTCGAGTAGTCGAGCTCAATGTACCATTTCGCGGCACTCCCAATGAGAGTGCATTGAAACAATCGCAATTGTACGGAGTCGTCTTTCAACAAATTAGACGAGCACCAAAGATGGAAGGTGGTCACATGATCCCTTGGATCTTCATTAGGCTTGGCCTTGAACCTTGGTATGTCCGAAGGCAATTTCGTTGGCATAGGAGGCCAACGTAGATCATGACAGATGGGGTCATTCAACAATCTTGTCAAGTCTGGCAAATGTAAGTTTTCCAAGAAAGGTATCTTTGGTTGGTGTTGCTAATAACCATGGAAAAAGGAACCTGGGGTTTGACTGGAATCAGGTTGTTAGGCAAAGTTGGGTTGTTGGTCGGGGTTCTGGTAAAAACCATGGCCATGACCAGCGTACGAATTTTGCGTGTGAGGAGACATCATCGGTTGATTCCCGAAATAGGACGTAAATGGTTGGGTGTGCATTACATTTGAAGGACTTTAGGAAGGGTTTCCCCATGCCGACCCCATGGGCATAGGCATAGTACCTTGTTCTTTTTGACGAGGGAACTGATCCTTGCCAAGAATTCCAAGGTCTTGATGCGGAAGAAGTTTCAGGGTTTTCCCCCTGTGCAGGAATAGTACCCTGCATAGGATTAGGTTGGCCCTAACCGGGGTTTCCCCCAGTTAGGAAAGCAACGAACAAGAAAGCGTTGTTACCAAACACACCGAACAAAGAAAAAGGTGCCAACCTTACCGGCATATTATGAGAAGGTGGTCATTGACTCCCTACTCCAAGTGAACTATGGTGTGTGTTTGGCCCAACAGATTGTTGGTGGGTACCACCGAGGGAAGGGGACGAAGGAGGTATATGACCTCCCCCATAAGGAAAATCATTAAAAGGAGTTGAAGTAATGGGTCCTTGCAGAGGAGTGTTACAGCTCCCTGCCCCAAGACCTAAACTTTGTAAAGTGGAGTAAGATAGTACAGGGTTGGTACCTGTGCTAGGCATCTCATATGAGAATGGAGGGCTTGTCGCACTCTGTGTGAAAGGAACAGTAGCCATCGCCAAAGACGGGTTTGAGCCACTTCTTGAGGTAGAGGCAGTTGAGATCGTGGTAGCTCAAACTGGCGACACTAGGGTAGGAGGTGGAACACCCCCTATGACGACAACTGTGGTGGGAATATCAGGATTCCCAGAAGAAGAGACAGGATTTGCCTCCATTATCGTCTGCTTTAAAGGTGTTGAATGGTCCTTTAAAAGAGGTTGGTCAGGTGTGATTTCCAGTGACCCAGTCGCTTCAAAAGACCCTTGTTGGTCTAGCTTTCGCCTTAGCGGTGGCGGGGGTGGATCCAGTGTAAATGGCGGCAAGCCAAGAAGCCTTCATGACCGGTGGATCTCGTAATCCTCCACTATGTAAGAATATCAAAGACACATTGGGGCTTTCTATTCTTTCAAAAACAACAGACACTAGGAAATTCCCTATAAGATAAAACAAGCAAACACTAAACTAGTTGGAAGAACAATTACAACAACCAACACTAGAGAAACTTATCGGTGCAAGTGAAACTCAAACACGGAAGCACCCTCCGGGTATACTCTACAAAGCGTGGCCCGATGTCTATCCTAGGTACTGCGTTATACCCCCGCAGTCACCTGTGTATGTCCCTAAAAAATATAGCAACTAGGTTGCTAGCACGCGAACAGTCACCAGGCGGGTATAGTCGACAGTCGAGTAGACCACAATGAGCAGGGTATCAAGCCCGAAACCTATCAAGGGTATCTAAAGCAAGTGGTTCGGAAGACAATTGAGGACCTCAAACGGATTCGAGACCCACGAAGCTCTGTGGCAAATGCAATCGACGGAATCCCAAGACAATCCCTCTATATGTGTTCTCCACTATGATTGGTCCGGATTTGGAGGGGTTATCTCCGCTATCTTTCCACACGCGACCTCGTTTTTATCCCCTGTGTTAGAGGGGGGTCCCAGATAACCTTCACGATACTGGACTTTTTACACTCCCTAGCTTAGACTCCAATGTTTGATTTAATGGCCTTGAAGAGTTTCCTCTCCAACCTAATTCAAGGCCCTAACCCTAAACTAGTTGGTTGACCCTACAAACATAAAAATTCTAATTAATTTTAGATTTAACGTTAATTTTTATGGCTTGTCTTAAGTCAAAGGTTATGAAAGCGAAACTAGTGATGTTTGAAAGACGAAAGAAAAATAAACAGAAAGATGAAAACAAAATAACTTCTTCTTGACTCAAATCTTAATCAACTTTTCAAACTAAAAATTTCTAAGATCTTTGAACAAAAAACTCAAAGCAGGATTTCACTCGACTATGAGCTACTTATCGTCTAAGTAAACCGACAAGAACTTATGAAAGAAAAAACTTTTCCTGGTTACTAATGAAAACCAACACTATTTAACCAAACAAAGAAATAAAATATTTTTTTTATTTGAATGCTCACAAAGAAAAAAAGGAAAAATATCAACAAGTAAAGACCAAGAAAACTTTTGGCCTAAGCACAGATCACAAAGAGTCACTTTAAAAATAACACACAAGCAAATTAAAACTTGACTCTCACACTTGTCTAAAAACCCTATAAAAAGAAAATTTTGAGGAAAACTTCTTGATGAAAAAGAAAGCTATTGTTGTGATCAAACCTAAGTTACTGACCGCTATGACAGAGACCCAAAAACCTAAGAGGTATAACTCTTGACAAAGGAAAGAATGACTGCCTCACTTTAAACAAAAATTTTCTCCACAGGCACGTTGTTGACAGTTCAACAACAAGCGTGTGCATGCGAGCTGTGTAAAGTCAGGGTGCGTGTACACACGTGCAGACCTTATACAGGCCGCGTGTACTTCTGAAACTCTAAAAAATGAAAAGACAAGCAATCAAGCCCAGGTAGAGACTACTGGTACTAAGAACCAGAATCTCTTGAAGACTCAGACACTTACTTTGACAGAAAAAAGAAAACAATTCAAGGAAAACTTCATAGAACAAACCAATATGAGGTGAAACCTAAGCTATAGACTGCAAACAACAAAGACTAGAATGAATTCTAGAAAACCCCCGAGAAGGATTATTTATGATAGGGGAGAGGATGACTACCTCCCTAAAAGAAATTTTCTGAAATCATACACGCGACTGACACTTCCTCAGTTAGCGTCTACACACGGGTTGTGGGAAGGTAGGGCGTGGGTACACACGTGCAGATCTTATACAGTCCGTGTGTACCTCTGTGGGTCTCGAAAAAGAAAAAAAAATGCATTCAAGCAAAGAAACATAGATAACTGGTATGGAAGACCAGAATCTTTGTTAGCTCATACTTTTGCAGAAACTTTAAAAACAAGGAATGAAACCAGTTTTTAAAAATACCCAAAAAAGACTCCCAGAAAACCCTAGATATCCCAAGTATGGTCGCCAATTCTGTTGTAGGTGGGAAATCCCTCCTATGGACTAGCACTAAGGGTTTTTATCATGCATGCATAAATTACCTAAAGATTCTTACTTCTTACCATCATCCCATGCCTAAACCCCCATTACTCATGTGTAAATACAAGGCTCAAGAGATTAAGTTGACATACCTTATTTTTCATGTTTGATGTCGATCCCTTTTCGTACTTGGTTGTTCTTTGACTACAACTCTCCTCCCAATGTTGACCTTCATTCACAAAAGACAAACAAATAACTCCACATGCATTTGATCTATGAACTAATGGGTTAGAGATTTAATCAATCATACAATCAATATTCAAATAATGACAATCTCATATGGCGGGACGGGAAAAGAAATTATTTTATTAACTTCACAATGATACCTTACAATGATAAAGTCAGCTACTACTCCTCGATCCTAGTCATGTGATCTTCTTCCACTTTATTCCAACTTCTTTGCTCTATACTTCTCTTTGCACAAGGATGGCTAAAGGTTGGGACAAAGGGAATGCTCAATCGGGTATAGTTTCTTTACTATGATTTTCCTCTTTTCAAATGGGACCCCTACCCCTTCTTTTATAGGTTAGAAGGAGCTAGGTATTTGGTCGAATGATCGGCCATGCATGGCCGAAAGGGTTATTTAACTTACCCAAAGTTGTGCATTCTGTCAACAACTTTCCTTTTTTTCATGATTTTGTAGGTACACGTGGGTTGTCTTGGGTCAGCTAGCATGTATACGCATGTAGTAATGGAGCAGGGTGCATGGGCCTTTATAAAAGGGTTTTTTTAAGAAGAGTTTTTCAGTAGTGTTTTGGAAAAGAAGGAATCTGAGATGGCTTGATTCCAGGTAAGCATGTCTAGTGAAAATTAGGGTTATAACAGTACCCAAGAGCTAATAGGTGGTGGTGAAGTTTGGATCTTGTTGATAAAGTTGGGGACACTCATATGCCTCATGTCCACATGAATGGAGCACAATAATGAGTGTGACCGCGAGATTTTGATTGACGCAGTCAATGACACGATTTGTGCTCCCTATCTTATACTTTAGTTTGAGATGGAATTGTTGTGGGTAGGTGGACCACTTTTGATGGTGGTTGTTCTGAAACTTCTCCTATGTTTGTATGAACTACAGAGGCTTGTGATTAGTTTGGATGATCGTCTCATTTCCCATAATGTAATGTTTCCATTGACAACAGGCTTGTACAATGGAATACATTTCCTTGTCATAGGTGGGGTATTTCCGGACAGTATTTGAGAGTGTCTCACTATGGTATGCCATCGGGTGACCATGCTGAGTGAGAATTGTGCCTACATCATAGTCATATGCATCATTCTCAATCTCGAACGGTTGTTGCAGATCGGGCAAGGAGAGTACTGGAGCTTAGCACAAGAGATGCTTCAGATAATCAAATGCTCATTGTTGTTCCTTCCCCCACATGAACTTTTCCCTGCCATCGCCCTTGGTGACATGTCTGAGGGCCCATGCAATATGGGAGAATCTAAACACGAACCATCGGTAGAAGTTGGACAATCCCAAGAAGATCCAAAGCTCAATTAGTGTGGTCGAGGTTGGCCAATCACGAATGACTTGGATCTTAGCGGGATCAACATGTACCCAATTCTCATCAACAATGTAGCCCAAGTATTAGACCTTGTTCATGCCAAAATAATATTTTTCCAAGTTGACATATAGCTTGTGTTGTCGTAGAGTGCTCAAAACTTGTTGAATATGTCGCATGTGCTCCTCCCAAGTTCTGTTAAAGATGAGTATTTCATCCAAATACACCACCACAAAAGAGTTGTTGAAGGGTCTCAATACATCATCCATCAACATCATGAAAGTGGTCAGTGCATTTGTTAAGCCAAAGGGCATGACCAACCATTTGAAGAGACCTTATTTAGATTTGAAAGTTGTCTTCCATGCATCAGTTGGTTCGATGGGAACCTAGCAGTAGCTAGACTTTAGGTCAATCTTGTTGAAGAAATTTTCCCCCTTGAGTTGGTCAAGAAGGTCATCAATCCTGGGAATCAGGTATCGGTTCCTGACTATGATTTTGTTTAATGCTATGTAATCAATGCAGAGTCCCCAGGTCTCTTCCTTCTTCTGCACCAGTACAATCGATCTTCTACAAGGGGAGGAGTTGGGTATGATATGCCCCTTTTGAATAAGCTCTTGGATCTTACGCTTGATTTTGTCATTTTCCATCAACGAGCAACAATAGACTAGTCCATTAGGAAGAGGTGCATCGGGGGTTAGATCAATTGGATGCTTGAATTGGCAGTGTGTCGGTACCCTGGTGGGTGAGGAGAATATCTCTCTATACTCTTCCACAATCCCATCCACTTGCTTCTGCTAGAAAGAGAGGCTCTGTGTAGAGGCCATGGATGCAGCGACGACATTCTACTTACTGTGAGCACGGATCACAAAGAAGACGAACTTCCTAGTCTGTGAAATGACTTTACTGCATTTCTCAGTAGAGATTAAAGAAATAGTGGTAGGCGGCGCTACCTCTGGTATCCTTTACAATTTTCTACCCAAAGTAATAATAACATTGTCTACATGTTTCTGGAACTCTACCCCCTCCTTGAGATATAAAGGAAATAGAAGAGGGACCTAGATCTGACTGAGTTGAGGAAGGACCATGGGGAACTTGACCAGATCAACTCGATCCCCTCTTTCTCTTCTAAGTTTTCCACTAGTCTTGATCACCCTATTTTTGAGGAGCTACTTGAGCTTTAGGGAAGGTCTTGGTGAAATGATTGTATTCATGACATGCCTTGCACTTAAAAGGAAGTTGTAACCTACCTAGTGAATATGGGTCCAGTCATCTAGGGTTAGCTAAATGGCCTCAGGGATACTTTTCTCAAGATATACTTCCACACAGATCCTTGTGCAAGCTTGAAGGTTGTCTTGTGGTTTAGCTCGATCAATGTATCTTCCCATAGTATTTCCAATACTGCAAATTGTTTCATTTGTCTAGCAATGATAGGGGAGAAAATAGAGCTAGACCCAAACCATAACTATTGACGGAATGTCATTTTTAGGACTAGAATCTAGATTCTAGCGATTATGATACATACCTCTGGATCCCATGAAATAGGGACCACTACAAAATATCATATCTCTATCTTCTTTGAATTTAAACAAAAACACAAAAAATCCATTACCATAAAAGGAGGAGGAAACATTTCCTTTTATGAGGGGCTTCCAGCTCTGATCTACCCAACTTGCAACTACCTTGAGGAAGTCCAGATCCCTATAAATTGTCCAACGAACCATTTGTTTCAAAATGAAGATCTAAATTCCTAGACGAGTTGGTGTGGACATGAACCTTTGGGATTCCATCTAACTTATTTACGAACTTGGAGGGAGGGGCCTTGGAATATTTCGGGGCCAAAGCCACCAACTCTCTAAAGGATTTGATATCTAGAGGAGGCAGAGGGGGAGGGGGAGAGGTATCTCCCCCCAGTGGGGAGTGGTGCCATGAAACGAGCGATGGTTTGCGTGAATTAGGAGCCAGAGGAAATCATAGAGTGCTACATTCAAATTGTATCAATGTTAATAAAATTATTATTAATTATCAATTTGATTTATTCTAATTAAGAAAGACTTTCTTCAACATTTTATTAGCTTTTGGGGTTACTTTGTAAGTGTTTACATCATGTTTGGGGATGCTTCATGAGATTTGGGGTCTATAATCAACCCCGAGATGGTCTATGCTAGATTTTCACATTATAGGTGATATTAAGAAAGATGATCTTCAACATTTTATCAGTTTTTGGGGTTACTTCAAAAGTGTTTACATCATGTTTGGGGGTGCTTTATGAGATTTGGGGCACATGGTGTATAATCAACGTCGAGATGGTCTATGTTAGATTTCACATTGGAGGTGACTTAGTCAGCGGTTGTTTGACCTCAATTGGATGATAGAATGACATTCTTCTTTAGGGAATTAGAGATCTTTGGATAGTTGGGTGACATTCTACATGGGGGAGGTTGCTTGCTTGGATAATGCCTTGCATTAGAGGAGGATATTTTTTCTTTCCATAGGCTATTGAGACTTAGAGAGCATGGGATAGCTTGGATGCTTGCATGGAGGAATGGAATTGAATTGGGGATGTTTGGGTTACGATATTTTTCATGCAAGGGGAGTGGACCCAATGGAACACATGGCTTAGGAGGAGCATTGGAGTCCTTGGAGGCTTGGAGGAGGAGCATTAAACACATCTCATGGAGCACCCTTGCATTGGAGACTTGTGTGTGTATGATATCACCTTGGAGCTTGACATGTGTATCCTTGGAGTATAGCACTCCATATCTGTGAGCCTATTTTTGGCTTCATATGTTGCTTGTAAGGGTTTAGGCTAACATATGTTTTGTTGGCCTCCCTTACCTTGCATATATATAGAGGAAGAAGAGATTAATTTCATCATTCTCATTCTTTTTCATAATCTTGTGTTAGATATGTAACTAAGAGGAGTGCACTAGTCTTCCTCTCTCTTGTGCATCTTCAATTGTAATTTATCTCTCTTGTCTTTGAGGTGCTAGGGTTTCTTGGAGATTTTGGAGCATCTTGAATACTAGGGTGAGGGTTTCATTCCTTAGAAACTTGGAGATTAGGATATTGTGATGAAACCCTAGGTTGTACTTGTTCAAGTGAAAAAGAAGAGGAGACATCTTCCCTTAGAGGACATGCTAGTGTGATGCTTGGTTGTTGGAGGTCCTTGTATGAGTTAGCATTTTCTTGGTTTTCCTTAGCTAGGTTTTTGGAGAAATACAAGATTGTACTAGACTTGGGATGAGGCTATGGTATGTACATGAACTTCATCCTTAAACATATATATGAAGTTTTTAGCTTTTAAAAATTGTCTCTATTGCAGATTTGATTTTCAACCATCTACTTCTTCATGGTTTGGTAATTTCCAACACTTGTATGTCTTGTTGATTTCCATAAGTTAAGGCTCAAATTGTTAAGTGAATTAAAACTAATATTGAAGAAGGTAGGGCAGATTTGTTGTTGTATTTATAGTTTCCATAAAGTGAAATTCAAATTTGTTTTGTACATGATAATATTGCTTTAGAAAGCTAAAACTTGTTGGCACAATTTGGTATCCTTTCTCTTGAATTTACTAGTGGATTGGGGTTGTTAAGAGGTTAAATATAGTATGTTTTTGTTATAATTTGTTTTATTTATGTTTCATGACAGCCTTAAGGTTGAAAATTCACAAGGTTAAGATCCAAGAAACCTCTAGGAAAGAGGTGAAATTTTTTCATAGCATTAATTGCCCTAGTGTAGAAAATTTCCACATTGTATCAGAACTTTTGTGGCTGAAACCACTCTAGGTGTAAGAGGGAGTTGGTATTTTAGTTGTGTTGTACCTAAGAGAATTACTTGACCTTGTTGAGGTTGTTAGGGTTTCACACCTACGTCATTTAGGAGAAATGCTTGAACCCTAGAAAGGGTTTTGTATACTTCATATATTGTTGATTTGTGCACTTGAGAATTATTTTAGGATGTGTAAGATTACTCTTAGTCTTAGAGAGAGTGATAGGTTGGTAGGGGCTTCCAATTTTGTTCCATGGAAGCTTAGGTTTCAAATACTTATGGAGGATGTTGACATTTGGGAGCATGTTGAGAAAGTGATTCCAAAACCTGTTGGCCCAATACAATTGATCACTCTTTAGAAGAAGGAAGCCAGTGCAAATAGAATCATTATCGATTTAATGAAGGGTCATCTCTCACATTGTAGAGAAGAGGACAAGAATGGAAATATTTGGATCTTTGATTGAGTTATTTCAAAACTTTTGTGTTTCTTGACATATGATCCTATGAAACCAACTTTTAGTTATTCATGTGAGAAAGATAGATGTGATGAGTTGCTTGACCAAGATCACTAAGTTGAGAGATCAGTTGGTTGCCTTTGGAACATAGGTGGAGGATCAGGAAATGGTGTCCATTACTTTGAATATATTGGTTCCTTCCTGGATGCCTTCTATTTAGGGAGTTTGTGCTCAAGATACCTTGTCAAAGTTCACAAAGCTTTGGATTGATCTTGTGTAGGAAGAAATCAGATTGCAATCTTGTTCGGGAAAACAAGGGGTGGTAAATATGATCAGTCTTGTCAAGAAGACAAAGAAGGGTAGCAAGAAATGCTACAAGAATAAGGAAGGGACATATACAAGAAATAAGGATTTGATTAAGGTGATGTGTTTCTGATGTTGCAAGATGGAACATTATGCCAGCCAATGTCCATTGAAGAAGAAAGGAAAGGGAGTGAAACATGTTGTGGTTTGGACCATGACATGTGTAAAGAAGGATCCTTCTTAGTTTGAGATTGTCTTTTTCATGACCTCTTTCTTGTCCTTTAACATCATGCTTGGTGTTAGATTGTATGTGGACAATGAAGCTTCGAGACATATGACATATGACAAGTCATAATTCAACGGATTTCAAGAGAAAGAGGAAGGAATGAATGTGGAGCTCAGTGATGATGATATTTATCTTATGAAAGGAGTTGGCTCCTTACCCTTTCAGATGCCTTTAGGTGATGTTCTTAAGTTGAGAGAGGAAGGAAGGTGGGGATCTACATGTCTCATCAATGTTTTGATGAACCAATTAGTCTTTTGTTGAGATTGTTGAGTAGTGGCTCTTTAATACTCGCCAAATTGTGCATTAAGCATGTATTGTTGAGAATGTTGTTGGTTATCGGTGTGAAAGGATGAAAAACATTATTGTTAGAGAAATCCATGTGAAAGATCGGGTTTTATTCTGATTGAGGCTGCGAGTCATCGTTTTTTCTCGGAGGGATCTAAAAGATATGCGCGTTGCTCGATCTTTGTTGAAGATTGGTGTGCAGCATGAGGAAAGAAAATCCTGTGGTCATGTTAGTTGTACGAGACATTTGTTAAGAAGAGTACCTACCAACTGCTAGGTAAAGCATCTATGTGCTACTAGCGATGTGTTGAAGCGGATTGAGAAGACTACGAGGGAGAAGAACTCTGCATATTCGTGGCGCCTAAGAAAGGCATGGCTGATGTTCGTCACACTTACATAGAAGGCATTAGCAATATTGCACTTAACAGGCTTGAAATCTACTTTCTCTTCCATCTCGGTTTCTGGCTGATGGTCATGGATGAGAACGCATCATTCGAGATAGCAGACCAGCAGTTGTTGAGGGAGGCCCACGTGGACAGAGGTGCAGCATTGGAAAAGGGAAGCTCATCACTCACGATTTGAAGGTGTATGGTTTTGTTTTTATTGTGTCCTTCAAAATCTGTCCACAATTCAAACAAAGTAACCTTGGCTAGTTTTGGACTAAACGCTAGGGTCATTTCTGGACTAAATGTGATGAGAATCATCAAGGAACCAACTGATCTGCCAATGTTTATGGTCTAGACAAGAAGGCTAGCTCTCTTGGTGACAAAAATGTTTTGATTTTTTTATCAAGGGGGAAAACATTTGATGTTTCTCTATTAACTATTGAAAAGGGTATCTTTGAGGTTAAGGGAGCACGAGATACCCATTTGGGTTATGGGGACTTTGACAACCATTTTACTCAAGAATTCAAAAGAAAACACAAGAAAGATGTCAATATCAGTGTGAGTGTGAGAGTTCTTAGGAGGCTCTGAACAATTAGTGATAAGAGTGTTGTTTACAACTTCGATGTAGTCTTGGTAGAGCTAATATACACTAAGAGATTCATTGACATAACACAACAGAAAAGAGATATTGAGTTCGCAGATTTAGCCATGTCCAAGATTCAATGTGGGGTTTTACATAAGCTCGTGGATTTGAACCTGGAAATTGGTTGTAACTGACATGTCAAGGAAATGGTCATTGGTGTTGTTGAATTGGCTTTCAAATGTCTTATTTATGAAAAGGATGATAGGCCTAATATGATGGAAGTTGTTTTTCAACTCCAACAACTCAAGCAAATTGAAGATGGTTGTCCAAATATAGATATATAAAAATACAATTAGAAGGACTCGAAGGGCCCACACTTTGAAGACAAGAAGGGATGCAATGAAAGACAAACAGTTTCTCAATAGTCCAATATGCTTGTGGATTGGAGAAACTATACCTCATTGGGGTTATGAGACATGCATGTGGGGATTGTTGTCCAATAGTTCAGGGGAGATCTGGGATTTGAAAGTTCAGTATCATACATTTACAAGGATTATGAGACATTTCAAATGCTAATAATGTCCAATAATGTTGGGAAACTTGGATCGCATCTAGGAGACTATACCTTTCATTAGAATAGGGAGAAGCTTGAAAGAGTATTATTGGCCCAAGCATTGTTTTCAAAGATGAAGCCTATGAAAAATGTTTGGTTTTATTTTTTTATTTGTGTAAATGTGTGTTTGATTTTAGTGAGATTTGTTTCCAAAGGAGTAAGACTTAAGAGTGGGTGTTAGATTATAAGGCTTACTTGTGTAATAATATCAAGTTATTAGGCATTAAGTTATTGTTGGATGATGGTTAAGACAATCACTCAACCACCTCCTCTTGAATAAGTAGTTAGATCTTACAAACTTTGCAATTTATATAAAAGAGACATGTTATTATAACAATGAACTAGAGCTAATATTGAATTTCTTCTTCGAGTTCCTTTTATATGTGCATCATAATCTATATTTCTTATAAATAGATGTGATCTAGTTGTCTTGGTCTTGTATGGACATGTGATTATCTTTCTAGGATATCTTGAATAGCTCATGATGTGGTGTCCAAATATTTTGACCTTGTTGGAATAGTGTTTTCATTGATGTCAAAGACAGGGGGAGACTGAATTCGGGTTGCGTAGGTTTGATAACTATGCGAGAATAGTCAACTAAAATGAATTCAGGTTGCACAGGTTTGAAGAGAAATGGAGAATGGAAGTTGGACGAGACGACCCTGTTAAAAATAAATGAAGGAACGAGATATGAAGAAGTTGGAGGAGAAAGAATTTAGAAACAATGTTAAAGGTTTGAATCGCACGGTCAACTTATCCCACATGCATAGGGAAAATCACTTTCAAAAGGTTTATATTGCAAATAAATTGTTACATGATTTAAACAAGATCAGGCGCGATTATAATAAATCAATGGTCGATATGTAATTTTGGCCCCCTCCATCTGTACAAT
>ML806734.1:253873-311580 GCA_009831015.1 Picea engelmannii
GGGGGGGGGGGGCGAAATGATATACCATGGTCTTTGGCAGAGCCATGTGGCAGCGGTGCATCAATTTCGCACCCCCCTGGAAAACGTGGAAAAATGACAAAGCATGATGATGCCAGGTGGTGGGTCGGTGAGCCAGGTGGGTCAATTTCCCAGTGGCCCGGTATACCGGAGTGAAGGTGTGAAAACACGGAAGGCTAATACCATGGTGGGATGGTGAAGAAATGTGAACCTTGGTGCATAGCAAATCTTGATTGTTCATTGGAAGATCAACGACTGAGATTGGATCGACTCACGATGGAAGTGAGTGGTTGAAGGGAGAAGGCTCAGTAGCCCAGTGGGCCAATAGCCCAGTATATTGGAATATCAACATGGTGTTGAAGTCTCGGAGGTCCAGTGACACGATGGTCCCGATGACTCGACGGTCGGAACATAGAATGTAGACAAGGTTCCATACCAGATCGGAGTGAAAGAACAGTGTTGAAGTCTTGAGCACCCAGTGGTTGATGCCACGAAAGAAGCCACGTCAATACCATTTGTCAGACTATGTACGTGTGCCAAGTCAACATGGTGTCTGAATAGGGCCGAAGGACGTGATGATGTCAATAGTCACGTTAGTGCCATGTCATCCAGTATATGTGGAAGGGGTCCATGTGGAGACTATGTCATCTGCCACGTCATATTGAATATCAGAAGATCAGAGGAGAATTGAAGTGTTTGAAGTTTCATAGGGCTAGTGGCTTGGTGGTATGATATACCCAATCGAGGATAACAGTTGAAGGCATGAACTTGAAGTTATGGGGAGCCGGTAGGTCAGTGACTTGGTGGCCCCAGTGACATGCGTGTGTTGATTGATTCTGAGCAAGGTTCCAAGTTGTTTGAACCTTGAATTATGTTTCAAGTACACGGTACATGATACTCTGGTGTCCTGGTACGCGGTGCTCTGATGATGCCCTAGTGGCTCGGTACTCCAATGGTCACGATATCTTGTGAACAGGACCAATCGACCTTGCAGGTCGACGATCGAGATTTAATCAAAGACATGATCCAATGGTTGTTGAGCATTGAAGTCTGTAATGTGTTATGTGAGTAGATCATGCACGAAATTGGAGGAGATATGGACTGGTTTCGAAGGATTGTTTGCAGCCCAATTTTATGGAAGAATCAAAGGATTTAGAGCTGACCCCATGAACATGAATTTTTGTGTATATGAACAAAGCTTGGGTGTATGGGCTTGGTATATATAAGTAATGATACCTTGATTATTTTGTATAAGTGATTGTGTTGTGTGAGTGTGGAAGAGAAGCTAATTCTCTGAGGTTCGTGGGAATGGAAGGAATTGAAATGTAATTTTCTAAGGGCAGCAGGGAGGCGCAAGGAAAAATACAGAACATATAAAGTCTCGTTGAGTGTGAATGGGTGGAGAATATTGTGGAAATTACAACAAAGAAACAAAAATTGATGGAACAACAGATTTATGCAGGAGAAATCTTGGAGTGAAGCATTGGAGAATTTAATCCAGATAGAAAAGTTGAGGAGATTGGTGTCTCCAGTAAGTTGATGCTTACATCTTGCTAAGTTGGTGCTCAACTGAGGGGATTGGTATCTCCAACAAGTTGGTTCCTACAAACATTGAAATTGTAGGTTGGTGCCTACAAGTATTGTTGAGTTAGTGCTCAGGTGAAGGGATTGGTGTCTCTTTCAGGTTGGTGCATGTAAATATTGTAACAGATTGGTGTCTATAATAGGTTGTTTCCTGTGAATACATTTTAGTAAAATATTTCCGTGGTTTTCTCCCATTTGGGTTTCCACGCTAAATTTTTTAGTATTGTGCATTGTATGATTGTGTATGTTTCTTATTGATGGAAAAGTAATAAATTGATAAGTCTAATACAACAACAAAAACAAAAAGCAGTTATATATCGATTCATCCCCCCTCTCAATATAAGTAAGTGTGCCAACAGACCCATGTTGCAAACTTGAGGGATGATGGATTTAGGATAATGACTTATGATCCAAAGTTAAGTTCCTTCAAATTCATAGGTGGTCAACATTATTTGAAGGCTCAAGATGTGATAGAATTCCGTGATGGATGGTTAACAATGTATTTTTAGGTAACAATAGTTGATTTCGAGACAATAGAAAGTATAGATTTGTAGGTGGCAGGTTTGGTAGAGTTGCAGAGGGAGTTGGCAAGCGTTTCTCAAAACACTTTCCTTGTAAAGAGGGAGTGTTATCTTTTGTGGTTACTCCAAAAGTGTTTACACCATGTTTGGGGGTGCTTCATGAGATTTGAGGTGCATGGTGTATGATCAACCCCTGGATGGTCTATGATGCATTTTCACATTGGAGGTGGCTTACTTAGTAGTTTTTTTACCTTAGTTGGATGCTTGCATGGAATTTTTCTTTAGGGTGTTGGATATCTTGAAACAAATTTGTGACATTCTACATGTTGTCCACATGGAGGATATTGCTTGCTTGGAGAATGCCCTGCATTGGAGAAGGAGTATTTAGCATTTTATAAGAGGGAATTAAACCTTATATGACATGGGGTATCTTGAATTATTACATGGAGGCATGCATTTAACTTTAGGACACCTAAGTCGTGACAATGTTCATGCAAGGGGAGTGGACCTAGTAGAGCACATGGCTTAGGAGGAGAATTGGAATCCTTGGAGTCTCAAAGGAGGATCAATAAACACGTCTCATGGAGCACCCATGCATGTGAGCCTTGATTGTGTATGACATCACCTTGGAACTTGACATGTGTACCTTTGGAGTATACCACTCCATATGTGTGAGCCTACTTTTGTCTTTGTAGATTTCATGTAAGGGTTTAGGTTGACATATGTTGGCCTCCCTTACCTTGTATATATATAGAGGAAGGAGAGATTTATTTCATCATTCTTGTTATTGTTTGTAATATTGTGTTATAGATGTAACTAAGAGGAGCGCACTAATCTTCCTCTCTCTTGTGCATCTTCATTTGTACTTTATCTATCATGTCTCAAAGGTGTTAAGGGTTTCATGGAGCTTTTGGAGCATCTTGTATACTATGGTTAGGGTTTCATCCCTTGGAGACTTGGAGATTAGGGTCTTGTGATGAAACCCTAGTTTTCACTTGTTGACGTGAAGAAGAGGAGACATCTTTCCTTGGAGGGCATGCTAGTGTGATGCTTATTGGATCTCCTTGGTGTGAGATAGGGTTTTCTCGGTTTTCCCTAGATAGGTTTTTGGAAAACTACAGGATTGTACTAGCTTTGTGATGAGACTATGGTATATACATTAACTTATATATATATATATGAAGTTTTCAGTTGTCCAAAATTGTCTCTATTGAAGATTTTATTTCTAGCCATATATTTCTTCATGGTTTGGTAATTTCCAACACTTGTATGTCTTGTTAATTTGACATAAATTAAGGTTGAAATTTTTAACTAATTTAATATTATTATTGAAGAATATAGGGCATATTTTCTATTGTATTTACATCTATCATAAAGTGAAATTCAAATATGTTTCATTCATGATAAGATTTCCTTGGATGAAAATTTTTGGTACACTTTTCTATCTTCTAGATTATTGGGGTTGTTAAGAGATGAAATATTAGTGTTTTTTTGTTGTTGTGTTGTTTTATTTATATTTCATAACATTTCTAAAGGTAAAATTTCAGAAGATTAAGATCTAGGAAACCTCTAGGAAAGAGGTGAAATTTTCTTAAGTTGCATTAATTTCCCTAGTGAAAAAGAATTTACACATTCAAAGACAAAGGAAAGGTGCTTATTCATCATTCATCATTTACTAACTTTTAATTAAACATCCAAATAACTTGTAATTCTAACTTTCAAATACTAGGTACATTCATCTTAACATCAGTATGTATAATTTATTTTTTTTCAAATAGTGAATTTGTTCAATTTCTTTTAAATACAAATGAATATCAAAACCACCCTAAACATGGATCTTCTGTGTTATCCTTAAAAATAACATTAATAAGCATGAACATGAAAATCCTCATGAGCATGAAGAATACAATCCACCACCTCCATCGCCAGAAATTCTTGTTGAGATGGCTAGTTCCATATGTCTAGTTCATGTATTTAGAGAGGGAAAAAACCTACCTCATGGTTCCCTTGTTGATATGATAGAATCCATTATTGCATCAACTGGTTAGGCACAAAGACAACTGTTGATGATTAAAATCGCAACAAGCTTTTTTCCCACAAAGTATTGCTAAGGCCTATTATTATAAGCTAACAAGACAAATAATACTAGTAGGTGGGACCCCCTTGTAGATTGGAGATCAAATATGGTTCTTATTTCATGGTTATGTTGTTGTTTGACACTGCTTACATGGTTGGTGAAATATTGGTTTTATTGAAGATGGATAAGGCCTACTATGTGTTGGTTCTAATCACGACAATTGAATTATGGATAAGGCATGTTATGTGTTTTTTCTGCTGCTCTAGGCTCAAATTTTATGTTACAATGACCTATGTTATCCATTGTTATCATTGCTATCTATTCTTGGATCCATTACTGGGACACCTGCACAAGAGACATGTTAGTAATAATACATAAGAGCAGTGGGAAAGAAATAAAAGTAATGTAAAAAAATGCAAAAAGAAGGAACTAGACTGTGCTAACATACTACTCTGCATGCATTGAAATTGAAATGATCGTTGATAATCCTAGCTAACAATTTAATAGCTATGTGATTTATTGAGTTATACAAAGACATGGTTAATATGCATTATCATATAGTTGGAAATAGTAATATATGATATGGGTTGGCATGTACTGAGGAATTGAATTACAGGAGGGTGGAGGTGACGTGCATTTACTGCACATCACCCTTACTCCTTCCACTTGCCACCACCCTAGTCGGGATATTGTTCAACTATGTTTGTTGTGGTTAGGCTCCAACTTTCAAGCAGAGGAAGAACCGCTCAGCTAACTCACGTTTTAAGGTGCTTTTGGTTACATGTATGCCTTTTCGCCATCCATGATTCTGCTCTGGTTATGAAATATATATTGGCTCGGAATGTATGGGTCTGTGCTTTCTTTAAGTCTGGAAACTGTATAGATTTTTGATATTTTTCTGGAATAAATCGTTGGTGTAGTTTTCATTGCAATAATGTTTGAAGTCACAATGTTATTGATCATTCTGAGTGTTAGAAGCCATGAAGGCCCGATGTCATTCTTATTGGTTTTGGTTGAAGGGTTTTTATTCGGTCCAAATTGGTTGGCCTTCTCCACACTTTCTTATCACTATACCCAGTCATGTGTTGTTATGGGATTTACTGGGTTTGAAACGCCTTGTGTCGCTGTGCATTGTTTTTCTTGGGTATGGGTTGTTCATGCTACTAAGGGTTGCGCAATGGGTTATATTGCTTCTTCTCATCTCTGTTTCATTTCATCATTGTTAGTTGGTTGGCTGGGAGGGCCACGAGGTTTATACCATGCGTATGATAAGTATCGTTACAAGGCCAAAATGGAGCCTTACTCCTCTGTTCATATACTCTTCTATCACGGGAATTGTCACCATGTCCGCGAAGTCAATTGTGGTATACCATGTGTGCGCATCATTGGTATTGGAGGTTCTCACCGATGAGAGGAGTTGAATATAGTCTCCCTGTGTTGGTCCACAGAGAAAACCCTTGATTTCTCAAGCCCGAGTGTTGATAGAGGGGACCATTATGGCATGTTGGGTATAATGTTGGTTGTTATGGATTGGTGGTGTATTGTCGATAGAGTTTGATTACTAGCTCGCCCCGTTGATTATGTTGACAGTGGTGTTAGTTTTGGTATCTAGTCACTGCATTTTTTATTATAATCAAATGGATAAGCTCAGCTTGGTTAATTTTCTGATTGGTTAAATCGAATACACAGTCATTGTCTTTTACATTGTGATTATTGAATTGATAACCCAACACTATTTTTAATTGATTAAGTCACAACATTGCTTCGTGCGTATGTGTATCGTTTCTATAGCATGATAAGTTGAGTTAATGATTGTTTTGACTGGTATTTTAAATTGTTGAATGGGACTATTCCAATCGTGGTAATAATGGCATGACCGTCCACTATATATGTTATGGATATTATTTGATTGCGCCTTCTGAGAGGATCACAGGTTTTTAAACAATATGGTTTTGTTTATATCAGTTTGTGAGATGAGATCGGGCATACTATTGTTGCCCCATTGTATCAGATTGATAGCCCAACATTGTGGATGTTCAGACTCATTATAGTTAGTCATGTCAGTCACAGAAATGATCTCACGTTTTGATTGAGTGGTATGTGTACCCGACAGTTTCGTATGAATGGTAGTGGCGATTGTTTTTTGTGTGTTTAATGGCAAGTCAAGATGTTTGCAATTGAAATATGGATCGTTGTGTTTGACTGTCTATTATGTATGTTTAATGAATATCATGCATCTTAACAGAGATAGGCACGGGTGCAGAGGTAGTATGGTCTCATTACAATTTGATTGTTAGATGGATTTGAGGGATAAAATCGAGCATGCTTTTATGTCTGTGTTGATGGAAGGTGGTTGATTTTGATGTTGAATAGAGTGGAAATAAGTGATTGTTTATTCATATGGGAATTGTTTTAAGATATTAAATGGATAAATAAGAAGAAAAAGAGCTCCTCTATAGGTTGTTGTGGAATTCATACTGTCTTGTTTTGATGACATTGTGTTAAATATTTGATTACAAATAGTGAGCAGGTGAATGTACATAATCGATTGAATATTTTACACAGTACTTGATCATTTGATCACAGTGATTATTTGGTTGGTGTTATTTCCTTTTACAGAATGGGTTTATGGATTACTTAATTAATTTTATGAACATTATCCACTCTCTTTCCCTACCATTATTTCGCTTTTCGCTAATTACAACCCCATCGCCTTCCCGCATTCATTTTTCACTCCTTGTTCTAAAATTTAATTACAGTAAAAAAGAATTATGTATTGAAGAAGTTTGAAATCACAGTTTCCTGGTTGGATCACAGTGATATTTTCTTTGGTTTTCATTACAGTTGATTGTGTGTTGTCTTTAAGCAGTAACAGTGTTTCTTTCCCCCCTCATTATATCATGTTTCACTCAATACAAACCCATCGCATATCCCAAGAACTTTTGTTCACCCCCTGCTCATTGACAACAGTTAAACAATTTATATGGATTGGATTGCATGAGTCTGATATGTTGTTGAGCCAGAGTCTATTTAATATTTTTAAGGAGTTTTCATGTATGGTTGTAAAGGAATATTTGTTAATCAATCATGCATGTAGGAATGAGCTTCTTCAGCTGAGGTAGTCATGGCAGAGGTAATTGGAACAGAGGCCCAAGAAGGCCAAGATTCTCCATACACTTTGACGTTGACTCACAAGAGTTAGGCCAGTTGTTTCAGGATGGATTTTTCAATTGGATTGGGCAAGGAATGGTCCAACCTAGGCCTAAAAGGCCTCCCTTCCAAGCTCCACAAGCCCCTGGTATTCTCGTGCCCCCTCATGTCTCATTGCAACCCTAGGTTCCCGAAAATGATGGATGGCAAGAGATTGTCCGCCCAACAGTCTCCCAACATCATGGATGGCCCAATTTGTCCTTACCTACTCCCCCGCCTATTAACCAGATTGTCCAAGCTGCACCTATCTACTCTCCAGTTCAGTCCTCTCATGCTAGAAAAATTTTGAAAACCGAGGCCCACCATGCCCTTGACAAATGAAAATCCATTGTTGCCCATTCCTCACCCTCCAATGGCTCCGATAAATCCATGTCTTCCCGGATGCATTTGAGGGATGATTTTTCTCACGTGATCAAAAAGATTAGACCTAAAGGCTCAGCGCAACCAAAGGAAAATTCAAGGAAATCAAAGGGTGACAGCAACAATCAAGGAAAGATTACATCTCAGAGTGGAAAATATGGTTTTTGAGTTTTATTTTATTTATTGTTGATGAAAGTTGACTTCATAAGTTTTGGACATCATGTTTTCTTTGGATATATGAGTAATATATTTTTTGAAAATAATTTCAAATATCAATGAGATAATTTGTCAAATGTGAATGTGATGATGGGAGTCACAAGGAGGGGTGCTTTTCTTAATTAACTAGTTATGTTATGATTGTTAAGAGATAAAGGGAGTCACAAGGGGTCTCACCTACTAGTTATTATTTATTTAAAACCCTTATTATGATTTATTACTTTTCCCCACTTAACTAAAAAGTTGGTTGAGTTTTTAATTAACTTAACTAATGAGGTAGTTCAACTACTTCAACCAATTCTATTTTTCTTAAAGGCAAAAGGAAAGGGGGGAACAAGAGGAGGATAGAAGGAGAATCATACTAAGGTTTTCTCTTTGAGTTTATGTTGAGATAGTTCAGTTTTCATTCATTCCTTAATTTATCACAAGCCTATTTTTTTTTAATAATAGCAGGGTCTTATTGTAGATAGCAAGATTCAAGGTTGAATTACATCATTCAGACACTTTTTTTTCAGGGGTGTTGATCTATCTTTGATAGTCTGTGTAGACTTGTCTGTTTGTGAATTAGTTTTCATGACTAACAAAGGCTATTGTTCAAAGTCGAGTGGGCAACAATCTGTGGCAAGTTGATCCATATTTTAGAGTTCAATTTTTTATTTTCTACCAGAGGTCCTTTTGTATGTTCCATCGGGGATGTCTAAGTTTGACTTTGGTCCGAAATTTCTGTATGAATTTTTGTAAAGAGAATGACTCTTTGACGAATTGGAATGAAATAAAGGATTTATTTATGTCTCATCTATCTTGATTATCATCTTGGTGTCTTTACTTATGTCTCTAGATTTATTTCAACAATTGTTATATTCATAAAATCATATTAAAATGAATCTTCCAGCAAGCTTTTAATTGTGAAAAAGACTAGCCTAAGGAATTGTAATCAATATTTGTGAGTTAGGATTTTATTTTCGATGGCTATAAACATAGGGTGATATTCCCGTCTATTTTTATTTAGCCAAGCAAAATCTGAAAATGATTGAGTAAGATCATTTCATATCGTTTCCTCAACATTTATTTGGCAACCATACTATGGAGATCTTCGATATCTCTCTGGTTAATTTTTATACTCGATTTTCATCGATACATCTATTTTTCTGATATTAATTATTTGACTGTTTTATTTCTTAATTATTGTGTCTGTTGCAAGGCAGCCCAATATTGAGCCCGGTATTCAAGATCAGACCAGCATGGCTTTGAACCTATTTAATACCATTTTAGACACTACCAATTCTCGTGATGAGCTTAATCATTCATGGGCAACAATTGAACAACATTTTAGTGCCCAAGAACATTGGGAAGCTAGACGTAGACAACCTAGAAACCAACAGTAACCTTCTTGTTTCTTCAGTGTTGGACTTTCTTTCATGTCCTTAGACTCTCGTGTTTCTAGAAGAGGAAGAGGCTTATCACCTGAAATTAATCCTATTACTGAAATAGGAAGAAGGAACGTTTTTTATCTACCCAACAAAGTTCTCTAAGGAGAACTTTGTCGGATTCATCTAGTTCATCTTTCTTTCCCTCATCTATCATCCACGAGATGGAATCTAGTGGTGGCTCTGGTGACACTTGAGGTTCTCCCTCCTCTCAGTATTCATCTTCATCAGTGATTGGTAACTTATATAGCCACCATATCCATGTCCAATCTACCACAAATCCCACCAAATTCATAAAAAAGTATGGGCTTTTTCAGTTTGAAGAAGACGCTACAACCACACCATGGCATGTGTCCTCTCCTCTCAACTTAACACCTGCTACTCGTCCACTTCCTAAATTCAAAGAACATATTCCCAAGTTTTCGGGGAACAACACTATCACTACAAACAAGCTCTTAGTGGCGTTCTCTAATGCTTGTCACAACATAGGGGCCAATGACAACGATACTTCCATGTGCGTATTCGTCAATTCCTTGGAAGGGAAGGCTGCGACCGATTTCTTTGACCTTCCTCCTAAAATTCTATCTACTTGGGAGGATTTAATCTATTGGTTCAGATCCACTTATGGGAAATCTAAAAGCCCAGTCGAGAAGTTACGGGAATATAATAACGTCACCTATAAGGATGGTGAGACCATCAAGTCTTTCAACTTGTGTTTCACTAAGCTATACAATCAGATCACTAAACTCATTCGACCTCAAAACCAAGTCACTTTCATGCATTACTATAATGCATTACCTTCCACCTATCGTCATAGGCTTGAGGAAAAATCCATTGATAATCTTGGTTCCGCTCTGCATACTTGCTCAGAGTATGAAGAACATGTCTTCCCCAGGGAGAATCATTTAAACAGACAGACATGTCCGCCCTATTACAGCTACTACAAGACATGAATAAACGTATGATAATGTTTGAGAGAAAAGGAATTTTCTACCCTCTCACCCCTGGAGCTTCATCATCTTCTACACCCCCCTTTAGAAGTCCAATTGAGAATAATTTTCAGCCTAAATTTATCTTGCCTCAAAGTTGGTGTAACTTCTGTGAGGAATCCACATGTGAGGTAAGGAAGAGTGCCAGAGATAAGATATTTGGTAAAATACCAAAAGCTACAATCGTTGTCCTAGATTTTGCAGAGCCATAAGATGTCATGATCATCAATACTGGGAACAAAGCCTATGCTCCCAAGGGAAAATTTGATCATCCTCGCAATTATTCTAGCCCGAGCTCATCCTCACTCGTTGCTATTGTTCAGGTTCCTAAGGTTTCTGACAGTCAAGGAACAACCTCTCCTCTCCCCTCTTCCAAATACAATATCTTGAAGCAGTTGGCCAACATCAAAGAAGATGCAACCCTTTTGGACATGGTTTCCATCCCTGAGAAATAGAGGCATCTGAAACAATTCATGGAAGGAAAATCTTCCGTTGTAGCCAATATTTCTGAAGAGGTAAACGAAGAGGATTTGTCTGTAAATAAAGTAGGTTTACATAACTTTAGATACCCTGTAAAAAATCCCCCTTTTTATATTTTTGTAAAGATTATGGATAATATTTCCCATTGTTGTCTCATTGATGGTGGTTCAGGCCCAAGTGTGATGTCGAAGATTATTATAGAAGATATAGGATTGTCCTATACAAATGAAAACACCAGAAGGATTCTCTCCTATAATATCCTACAACAAACGACCATAGGTAAGATTAAAGATGTAACCTTAGTTTTATGCGCACACCCTGAAATGGGGACAACCCTTAGTATTCAGGTAATCGATATGCTAGTAAGAAATTACTCAATTATCTTGGGAAGATATTGGCAAGCCTTGACAGGTGGATACCTCTCACTCGACGTGACACATTTATCCATTCCTTAGAATGGTAAGAATATTATAGTCCTTAGAGAGGGAAGGATTTCACCCTACATAGAGAGTATTCCACAACCTAATGTAAACTATATCGAAGAGGACCTAGGAGTGTATTTCATCTTTGCTAAGGAGGATAATATTCCTTTGGAACAAATCGATTTAGATGATGATATGTGGCACATGCACTTTGATGGTTCACACTCTAACGAAGGTAATGGGGCTGGCATTATCTTGGTTTCCCCTATAGGGAAAATTCATATCTTGTCCTACAGGTTAGAGTTTGCTTGTATGAACAATGTCACTAAATTCGAAGCTTTATTATTAGGCATTGAAAACGCCTATAATCTCAGTTGTGGTCATCTTTCAATTTTTGGAGATTCTGAGCTTGTTGTGAACCTAGTATGTAAAATTTACTCTCCTAGAAACAAGTTGATGGAACGATATACCCAAACTATTTGGGCACTTATCTCGAACCTATTATCTTTCAACATCACTCATGCTAAGAGGGAGTTAAATTCAATGGCTGATCGGTTGGCTATCTTTGCATCTTCTCCCAATCAACAACCTTTGCCTCACAGGACTGATTGTTCGTTTCAATATTTATATCGTCCACATATCCCTGATGATGTAGAATCTTGGCAGGCCCTCCCTAACGATGAGAGTGGTTGTGCTTTCATTCAAGATAAACGTCCTAAGCCCAAGGAAATTATATCCATAGAAGACGACAAGAATCCTAAGGGATTGAATCCTCTTGAGAGTTTGTTTTCATTGAGTGATGTAGGCAATAAAGAGAAAAAGAGAGAAGGGGAGTCAATAAGGAAAGTGGGTGAAACCCTCTCCTTGGATATTGGGGCACTAAAATATTCAAAGAATGTTAAAATAAGTGTCCAATGTTCTGATAAAAAATAAATGAAGTTGCCCAAGCTACTTGGTAGATTTCAAGATGTTTTTGCTTTTTCTTATGAGGATCTTCGTGGTTTTGATCCTGGTCTTATTCAGCATGCTCTCTTCATCAAAGAAGGCATGAAACTAGATAGGCAAAAATGAAGACCTATTAACTCAACATTTGGAGCAACTTTTCAAAGGGAGTTGGAAAATTTCTTAAGGGCTGGGATTATTTTTCCAGTCTACCCCGAATGGGTTTCCAATTGGGTACCTGTCTCGAAGACGACTGATCATATTAGAACCTGCATTAATATTTGCAGTTTTAGTCAGGCTATTATGAGAAATCATTTTCCTCCTCTCAATATGGAGATGATTCTGCAGCAGGTTTTAAGGTCACAGATGAGGCCCTTGCTTGACAACTTTTTTGGTTACAGTAAAATCAAGGAAAAAGGGGCAGATGTTCACAAAACCACTCTTATCACTAATTGGAGTACAGTGAATTATAAATGCATTTTTTATGTCTTACCTGATGTAAGTACCACTTCTAAAATACCTATACACACAACTCTTGATTAATTGATCAGTATTCATATCTACCTTGATGATCTAATCATATACATTAAGGGGCTAATAATTACCTTAGAGTTACAAGTGTTATTTATGGGTCCTTTCAAAATTGATTTTTTCCTTGATACTAACTCTTACATTCTAAAGGATTTACAGGAGCAATTTTTTTCCTACGACACTAACGATTCTTGCTTGAAACAATGCGAGGGACCAATGTACAAATTTCTAACGTTGTTGGATTTTTTTGTATACTAGTAACCTAGCTCTGCTTTCAATTTTGCGATATTTTTTTTCTGCTTTACAGTAGTTTCACTTTGGCTTTATGTTTTAAAATTTTCTCATTTCTTTACGTTTCTGTCATTTTTTTGTTGTTGTTTTAATCTTGCATTTTTACTTCTGTCATGATTTTTTTTCTTACCATCTTTTAGTCAATTTGGTCAAAATAAGAAATTGGATCAGCTCTGCCACAGTGACACTCCTGCAAAGCATTGTTAGTCAATAACAATCACGTTTACACAATGGTTACGATGGTTCCCCTGAAAGAACCCTTGAATTTGTTATCTCCTTCCACTAATGTCTAAAAAAAAATTTGGGGGATATCTCCCGCTTCTGCTTTCCTTTTCTTCATCCATTTGAGAAATTAAGAGAGCAAGTATATTGTTTTCTCCTTAAATATAAGAGTCGATCCCGGTTGAACAATTATGCACACAATGGTAAACCCCCTAATACTTAACACTTTGCATGAGTTATTCCCGAATTCCCGGTCATTTTCCATTAAATCCACTCACTTCCCCCTATTGCATAATCTTCCTGGTTAGATCTACTTGACCTGTGAAATCATGAGTTCTGAATTCTAATCTATTGAAAACAAATTTCCATGTGGCATCGCCAGTTTGTTGACGATTAAAATCGCAACGAGGTTTTTCCCTGCAAAGTATTGCTAAGGCCTATTATTATAAGCTAACAAAAAAAATAATACTAGTAGGTGGGACCCCCTTGTAGATTGGAGATCAAATATGGTTCTTATTTCATGGTTATGTTGTTGTTCGACATTGCTTACATGGTTGGTGAAATCTTGGTTTTATTGAAGATGGATAATGCCTACTATGTGTTAGTTCTAATCACGACAATTGAATTATGGATAAGGCACGTTATGTGTTTTTTCTGCTGCTCTAAGCTCAAATTTTATGTTACAATGACCTATGTTGTCCATTGTTATCATTGCTATCTATTCTTGGATCCATTACTGGGACACCTGCACAAGAGATATGTTAGTAATAATATATAAGAGTAGTGGGAAATAAATAAAATCAATGTAACAAAATGAAAATAGAAGGAACTAGACTATGCTAACATACTACTCTACATGCATTGAAATTGAAATGATCATTGATAATCCTAGCTAACACTTTAATAGCTATGTGATTTATTGAGTTATAAAAAGACATGGTTAATATGCATTATCGTATAGTTGGAAATAGTAACATATGATATGGGCTGGTATGTACTGAGGAATTGAATGACTGGGGGGTGGAGGCGACGTGCATTTACTGCACGTCACCCTTTCTCCTTCCACTGGCCGCCACCCTAGTTAGGCTATTGTTCAACTCTATTTACTGTGGTTAGGATCTGACTTCCAAGCAAAGGAAGAATCGCTCGTCCAACTCACGTTTTAAGGTGTTTTTTGTTACATGTGTGCCTTTTCGCCATCCATGAATCTACTCTGGTTATGAAATAGATATTGGCTCAGAATATATGGGTCTATGCTTTCTTTAAGTCTGGAAACTGTGTAGATTTGTGATATTTTTTTGGAATATATCGTTGGTGTGGTTTTCATTACAATAATGTTTGAAGTCACAGTGTTATTGAACATTCTAAGTGTTAGAATCCATGAAGGCCCTCTGTCATTCTTATTGGTTTTGGTTGAAGGCTTTTTATTCGGTTCAGATTGGTTGGTCGTATCCACGCTTTCTTATCACCATACCCAGTCGTGTGTTGTTATGGGGTTTACTAGGTTTGAAACTCCTTGTGTCACTACGCATTATTTCGCTTGGGTATGGGTTGTTCATGCTACTAAGGGTTATGCAATGGGTTATATTGCTTCTTCTCGGCTCTGTTTCATTTTAGCGTTGTTAGTTGGTTGGTTGGGAGAGTCGCGAGGATTATACCCTGCATGTGATAAGTATTGTTACAAGGAAAAAATGGAGCTTTGCTCCTCTATTCATAGTCTCTCCTATCACAGGAATTTTCACCATGTCCGCGAAGTCAATTGTGGTATACCCTGTGTGCACACTGTTGGTCTTGGAGGTTCTCACCGATGATAGGAGTCTACTCTAGTCTCCCTATGTTGGTCCACAGATCAAACCCTTGATTTCTCAAGCATGAGTGTTGATAGAGGGGACCGTTATGGCCTGTCGGGTATATTGTTGGTTGTTATGGATTGGTGGTGTATTGTCAACAGAGTTTGATTATTGGCTCATGTCGTTGATTATGTTGATAGTGGTGTTGGTTTTGGTATCTAGTCACTGCATTTGTTATTATAATCTAATGTATAAGCTCAACTTGGTTAATTGGATGATTGGTTAAATTGAATACACAGTTGTTGTCTTTTACATTGTGATTATTGATCTGATAACCCATCACTATTTTTAATTGATTAAGTCACAACATTGATTCATGCGTATGTGTGGCGTTCCTACAACATGATAAGTTGAATTAATAATTGTTGTGACTGGTGTTTTAAATTGTCGAATGGGACTATTGCAATCGTGGTAATCATGGCATGGCCATCCACTGTATATGTTATGGGTATTATTTGATTGCGCCTTTAGAGAGGATCACGGGTTTTTAAACAATATGGTTTTGTTTATATCAATTTGTGAGACGAGATCGAACATACTTTTGTTTCCCTGTTGTATTGGATTGATAGCCCACCATTCTGGATGTTCATAATCAAAATAGTTAGTCATGTCAGTCACAAAAATGATCTCACGTTTTGATTGAGTGGTATGTGTACCCCATAGTGTCGTATGAATGATAGTGGTGATTGTTGTCTGTGTGTTTAATGGCAAGTCAATATGTTTGCAATTAAAATATGGATTGTTGTGTTTTTTGTGTGTGTGTGTGTTTAAATTGGGCATGATTTTATGTCTGTGTTGATGGAAGGTGGTTGATTTTGATGCTAAACAAAGTGGAAATAAGTGATTGTTTATTCATTTGGGAATTTTTTCAATATATTAAATGGATAAATAAGAAGAAACAGAGCTCCTCTACAGGTTGTTGTGGAATGCATACTGTCTTGTTTTGATGACACTGTGTTAAATATTTGATTACAAATAATGAGAAGGTTAATGTACAGAATCAATTGAATCATTTACATGGTACTTGATCATTTGATCACAATGATTATTTGGTTGGTGTTATTTCCTTTTACAGAATGGTTTTATGGATTACTTAATTAATTTTATGAACAATATCTGCTCTCTTTCCCTACCATTATTTCTCTTTTCGCTAATTACAACCGCATCGCCTTCCCACATTCATGTTTCACTCCCTGTTCTAAAATTTAATTACAGTCAAGAAGAATTATGTATTGAAGTAGTTTGAAGTCGCAGTTTCTTGGTTGGATCACAGTGACATTTTCTTTGGTTTGCATTACAGTTGATTGTGTGTTTTCTTTGAGCAGTAACCATGTTTCTTTCCCCCCTCATTATATCATGTTACGTTCAATACAAACACCTCGCATATCCTAGGACCTTTTGTTCACCCCCTGCTCATTGAAAACAGTTAAACAATTTATATGGATTGGATTGCATGAGTCTGATATGTTGTTGAGCCAAAGTGTTGTGAGTGGGAAATCCCCCTACGGACTAGCACTTAGGGTTTTATCATGCATGCATAAAAGACCTAAAGATTCCTACTTTTTACCATCATCCCAGACCTAATCCCCATTATTCTTAAGCAAATACACAGTTAAGAAGATCAAGCGAACATAAATTATTTACGACGTTTGTTATTGATCCCTATTCACGCTTGGTCGCTCTTTGACTACAACTCTCCTCCCAAGGCTGACCTGCATTCACAAAAGAAAAACAAAGAAATCCACATGCATTTGATCTACGGATTAATGGGTTAGAGATTTAATCAACATGTATGCAATAAACAATGAAAACCTCATATGGTGGGATGGGAAAAGTACTTCTTTATTATTAACTTCACTAAAGCAATTTACAATGATGAAGACAACCACTGCTCTATGAATCTGGTCCTGGGATCCTCTTTTACTGTGCACCAACTGCTAACACACTTGATTCTCTTCTTCGTTGAAATCACAAAATGGTTGCAGAATCTTGGGCAAAGGGGAATATGAATTCGGGTAGAGTTTCTTTACTATGATTTTCCTCCTTTCAAATGGGACCCCTACCCCTTCTTTTCTAGGCTAGAAGGAGCTAGGTATTTAGTCGAGTGACTGGCCATGCATGGTCAAAAGGTTTAGTTAACTTACCAAAAACTGTGTGTTACGTCAGCATCTTTTCATTTTTTGTGCTTTTGTAGGTACACGCGGGTTGTAGTGGGTCATCTAGAGTGTACACACGGGCTGTAGTGGAGCAGGGCACGTGGGCCTTTAAAAAGGGTGTTTTTTAAGAAGAGTTGTTCAGTACTTGCTTGGCAAAGAAGGCATATGAGATGGCCTGATCTTAGGTAAGCATGTCTGGTGCAAATTAGGGTTATAACAGATGCCCCCTAATGTGTGAGGTTGGAAGAGAATATGATGCTGAAATACATTATCAATATTTATCAACGTACCAAACCAGTGAGCCCAGGGACCAGAATTCAGGAGGTGCCATCTGCAAAATAAAAATTGTCTCACTGAGGCGAGCATACCCATGCTAGGGATGAAATAAAATCATGGCTACCAATCAAATACATTGTATATCCATGTCATATAACTATATAAATTGTAGCCATGAGCAATACACAGTGGATCTACATCTCAAAATCAAAAAGATATACATGTATAGTATCCATCTTCTAGAAGTTGATAAGGCTTGATGGCTGGAGATGAGGTCTTCAGAGCTCGAGCAACAACTTCAAAATCTTCAAAACTCGGGTAGGAGTGTAATATGAGTGTACGAATTCACTACCCATAGGTCTTCGACAACTCATCGGTCATGGACTAGAGGATCTTGATGATCAGACTGGAGGCTTCATTGATTTCAAACAAAGACTTGATTGGACTTTTGGGATGGTCGGGCATGAGGGCAAGAGACAAACTGCAGAGAGGCCGACTCAGGCTTGGTAAAAACTTCCTTTGGACAATAGCATGACAAATGATGAGACTTAGGCAGCATGGCATTGACATAAGTTCACGATGTAGGAGGCAACGCAAACTCTCCATATGTTTGGAAGAATAACCAAACGAAGGAGGACATAGCTCTATGTAGCGATAACAATTTCCTAAGGTCATATTAAATCCCAGAGCTTGAAGAACAAAGGGAAGGATGCACTTTGTCCAAGGGCGACTCATTGTGCTGCCAATAAAAAGAAAATACTTTTCCCTTCCTCTTTTTGGGGTATATTTGATTTTTTTTTCTTTTTCAATAATTTTGGAAAAAGAATAAAAGAATGCTACATTACAAAGGAGGAACGAGTGTCGCAAACATACTAGTTCTAGGCACAAGAAAAATATTGATGTTCAGAGCAAGGACACTCGGAAAAATCCCTCTCGGGGCCAAAGGTGTCAAGACACAAAGGCAAAGTGCTACGGGGCTTGCATATAAGGCATGCTTCAGACGATTTAGTTGAGAGCAACATGGAGACGACATTAGGCCAAAGGCGCGGGTATGAAAACACGATTAATAAGACACACAATGGTAACGTCCTTCGATGTAATTTTAATGAGCCCAAAGAAGGTAAGATCGACGATTTTTCATATTTAGAGAGTCTGAAAAAACGTAAAAGGAGACTCCGATTGGGGTACCTTTTTCGAAGATAGTCTAGTCGGCTCGAAAAAAGGGGTAAACTAGCACCGACCAGATGTCTATTCAAAACTATTTTAACGAGTGTGATAACGACAAGGTCACTCAACAATTTTTTCATTTTTAAGGAGTCTGAAAAAATCTTAACTATGGACTCCGTCAGGAATTTTCTTCTGGACCATTTTAATGAGTGTGAAAGAATAAGGTCACTCGACGATCTTTTCAATTTTAGGGAGTCTGAAAAGAGCTTAACTATGGACTCCGTGGGGGTTCTTTTTTCATAAATTTAGTCCCTCGGGCCCGAAAAAGGGTTTAAATTATACTTGAGAGTACTCTTCTAGATAACTGAGGCTCCTAGAGTATACCTTTGATCGGACAATTGACCATCCAGACTAAAAAATGGGTAAACTACCTCCAGACAGACGTGCCTTCAAATTTCAGTTTAACGAGCATGAAAGACAACAAGATCGCTCGACAATATTTTCATGTTTAGAGGGTCTGAAAAGGGATTGAAAGAAGACCCATGGGGGCTACGAATCATGTATGAAACTGGTTTAGGTAGAGCCTGTTGTTAGGCTTGGACCAAGAGTCTCTTCGATAGTCAACTTGGAAAGTCTCCCAAAAGGGAAGAAAACACAAACCACAGTGTAAGTCCTCTCGCAATATAGAAACCATAGTCATGGCTTCAAGGATAGTCTCATCTGAAGGCAATTCAAAATTCGAGAAATCACGCAAACGAGGGTCGACAATCCCAAAGGGTGAAGTAAACTGACCATACTCCATATGAAGATGGAGGTTCTGTCCAGGACTGGCAAGTCTATCCGCGAAGAATCATGATCACAAGGTCTTGAGGATCTACAAACAATGAGATCAGACTCAAAAGGATACTCAGGCCCATTTGGACCAAGAGAGGGAAGCAAGGGTTCCCATGCCCCCATTGGATAAACCAATGGATCAATTGCTGAGACCAAGTCTCGAGAGGGAAAACATGATTTCACAGGTTCCTTCTCATAAGAAATTGAACACTGAGGATAAGACGCCACATAATTAACCCGTTGCGGGCTGGAGTCTACACGAACACTAGGAACGTATAAAGGGGTAGCCTAAACTAACGTTGAATTAGGATGGTGATTATCAGATGCCAACTGGTCAATAGTGACAATGCTTTCATTGTGAGGGAAATGCATCACCCGGAAGAGCGTAGATACCACAACGTTCATAGCATATACATAATCACGCCTGAGAAGCATATTGAAATCTAACGGGCCTTGCACCACTATAACATTGACACGGACAATCTTCCCACCTAAAGAGATAGGCAACTGAGGAAGAACCCCCAAATATTCACTAGGACATCTGTCAAAATCCAACAACTCATGTAAAGAAAACACAAGCTCGGGAGAACCCAAGACTTTCTAAACCGAGGAGGATAAAATACTTGTCGAGGCTCGTTCATCCACAATACATCGATAAATATATGTTGAATTAACTTCAAACCTTATTTGAAAGGGTGCGGAGGAATGATTATGAGGCTCAACAAGGTCATTCCAATCAAAGGAAACCATCCTAGGGCTTGGAGGAGGTGTGCTCGGAATGAGTGGAATGCCCCCTTGTTCTGAAAATATTGAACTGGAAACACTAAAAACATAGTCGGTAGACACGTCACTCCCCAAAAGAAGAGTGGGATCATATGATGATTGCATCGGCATGACCACTTTTGCAACCAATGGATGAATAGGTTGCGGGACTACATGGTATAAAGGCACCTCACCCCCCAAAAGAGGAGTGGGATCAGCCGATGACTACATCAGCATGACCACTTTCGCAACCAAAGGGTGAATAGGCTGTGAGACTACATGGTCTAAAGGTACCTCACCCCCCAGAAGAGGAGTGGGATCAGTCGATGACTGCATCGGCATGACCACTTTCGCAACCAATGGTTGAATAGGCTGCAAGACTACATGGTATAAAGGCACCTCACCCCCCAAAAGAGGAGTGGGATCAGTTGATGACTACATCGACATGAACACTTTCACAACCAATGGTTGAATAGGCTGTGAGACTACATGGTCTAAAGGTACCTCACCCCCCAGAAGAGGAGTGGGATCAGCCGATGATTTCATCGGCATGACCACTTTCGCAACCAATGGATGAATAGGTTGTGAGACTACATGGTCTAAAGGTACCCCACCCCCCAGAAGAGGAGTGGGATCAACTGATGACTGCATCAGCATGACCACTTTCACAACCAAAGGCTAAATAGACTATGAGGAAACCTCAGAAGACTTAGAATCAGAAGAGCTTGCAGACAGGGACCACAATATTTGTACCTCTGGAATGCCAGGGCACAAATGAGTAAGGTGATGTCCCTTGAAAAGCCTACAAGGGAACTTAGGCTTATGTCCTATCCGTCTAGGTTTCTCAATAGAATCAATGCCCCCAGCATGACTAGCAGTGGTTGGTTTCACATCTCCAACATGACTTGAAGAGGTTGGTGATGGGTCAATAACATGACTTGCAGAGGCTACATACCTATTGCCAGTATGACTAGAAGGGACTAGACTTTTTCCCCCATCATGACTGGAAGAGGTTGGGTGCTTTCCCCCAACGTGACTTACAGAGGCTGGGTGTTGGTCTTCAACATGACTTGTGGAGGTTGAGGACCTATCTCCAACATGACTTGCAAAGGTTGGTGATTTCTTCTTCCTATTCTTCCTCTTTCTACTTCGTTTAGGCTTTCGGTTACTAGTAACTATACTTTCACCAGGGGCGGGAGAAGGAGGAGGAGAATACTTTGTTGATGAAGGAACATCAACATGGTGCCCATGACATAAGGTGCTCAACTGAGAAGTGTCAAGAGAATTCGGGACATTTGGAATGGTACCCAACCAAACCGGTAGTCCCACATCCAATCCAGGAATGTACAAAGTGGCCATCAAAGGGACACCAACGTTTCCCAAGAAATGAAAAGCACAAGAATCCCTTTGCGAAGGGGTTCCTTGGTTGGTATCATATGGAACTTTAGCCATGAATATCCTATTCACAGGTTCTCCCCTTGCAGGATCGTTCAAAATCGTAAAAATCTCACACACTGACTCTAGCGAACTAGTGTTATCAAAACAATGCCTATAAAGAGGTGACTCCACGTTTCTAAGAGGAAGACCAAAAAGTCCTCACAACCAGTGGAGTGGGCGGTCTACCACCCTAGGTCAGAGACCCAAAGAAATGGTTGGCTAACTCATTATGGAAAACTAGGGAGCACAAAGCACACACTGAAAGTTCCTCAAGGCAAATCAAGCAAACGACTAACTAGTTGGAAGAATAGTTACACCAACCAACACTAGAGAAACTTACCGGTGCAAGTGCAACTCGAATACGGAAGCACCCTCCGGGTATACTCTACAAAGCATGGCCCAATGTCTAACTTATGTACCGCAGTATACCCCCGCGGTCACCTGTGTAAGTCCCTAAAATAAAGGAAACTAGGTTGCCAGCACACAAACAGTCATCAGGCGGGTACAGTCAACAGTCGGGTAGACCGCAATGAGAAGGGTATCAAGCCCGAAACCTATCAAGGGTATCGAAAGAAAGTGTTCCGGAAGACGACTGAGGACCTCGAATGGATTCGAGACCCACGAAGCTCCGTGGAAAATGTGATCAACAGAATCCCAATATAAGTCCTCTATATGTGTTCTCCACTATGCTTGGTCCGACTTTGGAGGGGTTATCTCCGCTACCTTTCCGCATGCGACCTCGTGTTTAGCCCCTGTGTTAGAGGAGGGTCTCGGATAACTTCCACCATTATTGGACTTCTACACTCCCTAAATCAGACTCGTATGTTTGATTTAACGGCCTTGAAGAGTTTCCTTTTCAACCTAATTCAAGGCCCTAACCCTAAACTAGTTGGTTGACCCTACAAACATAAAAGTCTAGTTATTTTTAATTAGTGTTCTTTTTAAGGCTTGATATACTCAAAAGGGGTACGGTAGTGCAACTGATGTTGTTAAGACTCTTGCGAAAAATGATGAAACTTACATGAACACCAGCAAAGAATGATTATACTTCTTATTTTTCTTTTGAAAAGCTTTTAAGATGAGAAGAAAACACAACACTATGCAATTTTTTTTTTCTTTTTCAAATAACAATGCAAAGCAAATGCAAAGAAAGAAAGAGACCTAAAAAACTAAGCTTTTTTATTTTTTATATTTTCTTCCAATCAAAGAAGAAATAACAAAATATTCTAAAAGAGATTGATGAATGCACGATTCATGCCCCCCCTGGCCATGAGGGGAATTTTTTTTTCAAAATGCAACTCATTTTTCTTAAAATTTCAAGATAAAAATAAGTTTAAAAAGCTAGGAAACACAAGAAATCTTTTAAATGCAAAAGCAAGCTATGCTGGCACACAACCTAGACTGAAACTGCTATGACATAGACCAAAAAGACACCAGAAAAACCTGGGAAGTAAAAACTTGACAGGGAAGAGGATGACTGCCTCCTCAAAATTTTCTAGACAAACACGCGACTATCGCTTCAAAAGCCAGCATTTGCACCCGAGCTTCCCAAAGACAGGATGCGTATGCACACGTGTAGGACTACTACAGGCCGTGTGTGCCCCTGATTATCTTCAAAATAAGCAAGACAAGCATCTAAGCTCAAGTAGGGAGTACCGGTATTGAATACCAGAACCCCTTAAAGGCACAGAAACTCACTCTAACAGAAAAATATGCAAGGAAATCTAAGAAAACAAAGCTAATCTGAGGTTATTACCTGACTATGGATTGTTCAATTAGAGTCCTATAAGGACCTAGAAGATCCCTGAGAAGGATCACTTCTGCAGGGGAGAGGATGATTGCCTCTTCCTGAGAAGGATTTCCTGGGTTCTCAGACATGCAGCTAGCACTTCATTAGCAGGCGTACATACATGGGTTGACTAAAGGCAGGGCGTGTGCATACGCGTGTTGTCCCTCTACAGGGTGTGTATGCCTCTTAAGACTCTGAAAAACAAAAAATAAATAGTCTGTTAAGAAGAGAAGGGAAGACTGGTATTGAGAACCAGAACCCCTGAACACTCAGACTTCTTGCAGAAACTCAAAAAAGGCAGTAAAACCAATTTCAACATACCCAATAAAAAATCCCCAAAGAACCCTTAGAGACTCCCCAGTATGGTCGCCAATTCTGTTGTAAGTGGAAAATCCCCCTACGGACTAGCACTTAGGGTTTTATCATGCATGCAGAAAAGAACTAAAGATTCCTACTTTTTACCATCATCCCAGACCTAATCCCCATTATTCTTAAGCAAATACACAGTTAAGAAGATCAAGTGAACATACCTTATTTCCGACGTTTGTTATCAATCCCTCTTCACGCTTGGTCGCTCTTTGACTGCAACTCTCCTCCCAAGGTTGACCTGCATTCACAAAAGACAAACAAAGAACTCCACATGCATTTGATCTATGGATTAATGGGTTAGATATTTAATCAACATGTATGCAATAAACAATGAAAACCTCATATGGTGGGATGGGAAAAGTACTTCTTTATTATTAACTTCACTAAAGAAACTTACAATGATGAAGACGGCCACTTCTCCACGAATCTGGTCCTGGGCTCCTCTTTTACTGTGCACCAACTACTAACACACTTGCTTCTCTTCTTCGTTTAAATCACAAAATGGTTGCAGAATCTTGGGCAAAGGGGAATACGAATTCGGGTAGAGTTTCTTTACTATGGTTTTCCTCCTTTCAAATGGGACCCCTACCCATTATTTTATAGGCTAGAAGGAGCTAGGTATTTAGTCAAGTGACTGGCCATGCATGGTAAAAAGGTTTAGTTAACTTACCCAAAACTGTGTGTTCCGTCAGCAACTTTCCATTTTTCGTGTTTTTGTAGGTACACGTGGGTTGTAGTGGGTCAGCTAGAGTGTACACACGGGTTGTAGTGGAGAAGGGCACGTGGGCCTTTAAAAAGGGTGTTTTTTAAGAATACTTGTTCAATACTAGCTTGGCAAAGAAGGCATATGAGATGGCCTGATGTAAGGTAAGCATGTCTGGTGCAAATTAGGCTTATAACACAAAGTCTATTTCATATTTTTAAGGAGTTGTCATGTATGGTTGTAAAGGAATATTTTCTAATCAATCATGCATGCAGGAATGAGATTCTTTAGTCAAGGTATCCATGGCAGAGGAAACCGAGGGAGAGGTAATTGTAACAAAGGCCCAAGAAGGCCAAGATTATCCATACACTTTGACGTTGACTCACAAGATTTATGCCAATTGTTTCAGGCCATATTTTTCAATTGGATTGGGCAAGGAGTTGTCCAACCTAGGCCTGAAAGGCCTCCCTTCCAATCTCCACAAGCCCCTGGTATTCTCGTGCCCCCTCATGTCTCATTGCAACCCGAGGTTCCCAAAAACGACGGATGGCAAGAGATTTTCCACCCAGCAATCTCTCAACATTGTGGCTTACCCAATTTGTCCTTACCTACTCCCCCGCCTATTAACTAGATTGTCCAAGTTACACCTGTCCACTCTCCGGTTCAATCCTCTCATGCTAGCAAAAGATTGAAAATTCAGGCCCACCATGTCCTTGACAAAGGAAAAGCCATTGCTACCCCTTCCTCACCCTCCAATGGCTCTGATAAATCCATGTCTTCCCAGATGAATTTGAAGAATGATTGTTCTCACATGATCAGCGAGATTAGGCCTAAAGGCTCAGTGCAACCAAAGGAAAATTTAGGGAAATCAAAGGGTGACAGCAACAATCAAGGAAAGATTTCATTTCAGAGTGGAAAATATGGTTTTTGAGTTTTATTTTATTTATTGTTGATGACAATTGACTTTAGAAGTTTTGGAAAACATGTTTTCTTTGGATATATGAGTAATATATTTTTTTGAAAATAATTTCAAATATCAATGAGATAATTTGTCAAATGTGAATGTGATGATGGGAGTCACAAGGAGGGGTTTTTTGCTTAATTAATTAGTTATGTTATGATTGTTAAGAGCTAAAGGGAGTCACAAGGGGTCCCACCTACTAGTTATTATTTATTTAAAACACTTATTATGATTTATTACTTTTCCCCCCTTAACTAAAAGGTTGGTTAAGTTTTTAATTAACTTAACTAATGAGGTAGTTCAACTACTTCAACCAATTCTATTTTTCTTAAAGGAAAAAGGAAAGGGAGGACCAAGAGGAGGATAGAAGGGGAAGCATACTAAGGTTTTCTCTTTGAGTTTATGTTGAGATAGTTCAGTTTTCATTCATTCCTTAATTTATCACAAGCCTAATTATTTTTTATGATAGAAGGGTCTTATTGTAGACAGCAAGATCAAGGTTGAATTACATCATTCAGACACTTGTTTTTTCAGAGGTGTTGATCTATCTTTGATAGTCTGTGTAGACTTGTCTATTTTTGAATTAGTTTTCATGACTGACAAAGGCTATTGTGCAGTGTTGAGTGGGCAAAAATTTGTGGCAAGATGATCCAACTTTTAGAGTTCAGTTTTTTATTTTATGCCAGAGGTCCTTTTGTATGTTTCATCGGGGATGTCTAAGTTTGACTTTGGTCCGAAATTTCTGTATGAAATTTTGTAAAGAGAATGACTATTTGATGAATTGGAATGAAATAAATGATTGCTTTATGTCTCATCTATCTTGATTATCATCTTGGTGTCTTTACTTATGTCTCTACATTTATTTCAGCAGCTGTTATATTCAGAAAATCATATTGAAATGAATTTTCCAGCAAGCTTTTAATTGTGAAAAAGACTAGCCTAAGCACTTGTAATCAATACTTGTGAGTTAGGATTTTATTTTTGATGGCTATAAACATAGGGTGATATTCTCATCTATTTTGTTTTATCCAAGCAGAATCTAAAAATGTTTGAGTAAGATCATTTCATATATTTTCCTCAAAAACAACCACATCTTTTTTCAAGACATAGGCAAGCAAAACATATGGACTTTTTTTATTAATCATATTAAGAAGAAATAAAAAATTGAATATCAAGAAAGTGAATTTAATGGTACTTTTTTATGATGATGATGATGATGATGATGATTACTTTTCACAGTTTGGTTTATTCTATGTCAATAAAAATGATAAGGAATTAATTAATTTGTATAGCTATCATTTTGTTTCTATGGTCAAAAAGATTCTAGAGAAAATTTATGAGATCTCTTTGGTTTTCATGAGTTAATAAGTTATGAAGATAGGTAGTGTTAAAAATATTTGAAAATTGAGAGTTTGTTTTTAGCAATGTTGATTTTCTTCCTTAATCTAACTATAATAAAAAGATACTTTTTATATTCTAAGTTGGGGTTAACAATATCTTTCTAGTACTTTAAGTTTATCTTAATCTCTATTCTTAGATAGTTGCTCTTTAAATTTAGTTGTTATAGTGCTTTTCATGGGATCAATATTTTGTAAAGTTGTCCTCCCCCCTCCCCCTTTATTCTCCAGTGGTTTAACCAAGAATCAACATGTTTATGCCACCCTCTCTTAACTCTCAAGTGACTTTTTACTAAAATTCAAAACAATGCGAGGAATCCTCTTACAAATCATGTTTATTATCTTGTGCTTGTACATTAGGTACCTAATCATAGTATTTCTCTCAATAGGTGGAATCCTAGCCTCTAAAAGAAGGATTGGATAGCATAGTGTATTAATTTTAATTTTAAGATTATAGATTATAAATGCTTTTGGATTTGCTTTATTTCCTCCAAGTATCTCTAGAAATACTACAACCCCAAAATTCACATCCATATAAGATAACTAGAGCAACATGTGTGTCAAAGATCGTTTTCTTTTTTCCCATAACCAAAAAAATGTTGCTTTATAGTTTCTCTCAAGACCAAACTAGGCTTTCCACCTTCCATTAATCCTTTTATCAACATTATAGTTCCAATTGAGCTTGTGATGAAGGTCAACTCCAAGATACTTGTATGAATTAACTTCCTCTAAGTTTGTATGCACCTTATGCAAGATCCAATTCTAGAATACTTATTTACCTTAAATTTGTGTGTGTGTGTGTGTGTGTGTGTGTGTGTGTGTGTTGGGGGGGGGCAAGTAAATAGATTTTATATAAATCTATTTGGTTTAATAATATATATTTTTACATTTGCAATTGTGAAAATGAAGATACTCTTATATTTAATAGATCATCCATACCATATCCTTACATTAATGCAATGGTCAATGCTATATGTTCCATGCAGGGCATCCCTCGCACACATGTAATCTTTCAAGTTTTACACTTCTTTAATATATATCACATTGTCATAAATTTTAATAGTTTTAGACCTTTTTATTTCATATTATGCCAACTTTCAATTCTAGTCTCTCGTGGAATATGTATGGTCTGATGGAACTAGGTAGGGATGCCTCCCTGGCCATGCCTACCTAGAGGATTATCAATGTGGGAGGTAACATATCTCATGGTGATGTGATTCCTTATTCCCCCAAGAGGTTTCTACCTTCACAAATTCAAGTGGGGGGAGGGGGCACAAAGAAAGGTAACTACAAGAGACCCCATAACTACATTAGTTGAGCATATAACTTACACATTGTTTGTGTCTACTTGAAATTAATAATATTTTGAAGAAATTGAGAATTAACTTTTAATTGAAAATAGAAAAAGAGGAAAATCCTTAAGGCGACACCCAGGAGGGGATGAATAATCACTAATTTATAGTTATGAAAAATGGAATTTCCTCACCATGCCACCCAGGTGGGTAATAATGCTCTAATTTCTAAATTAAATAATTAGCTAATTTTGCATGGGGTGAGTTGGTCAAACTCATTTGAAATATAAATAATAGGGTCTCCCATGGGTTTGGGGACCTATTTGAGATTTCATTGAAATGTTGCTAAAATGTTGTCAGACAATATACATGAGGTGGTAAGCCCCAATCTTGTGAAGGATACCTAAAGACATGATCAAGGATTTCATTATGGAACTCATCACAACTCCAAATTGTAATATTGATATTGATCTCCTTATTAGAGGTCCATAGGCTGCCTAGCAAATCCATTGGATGGAGTCCCCACCACTAGTTGATATCCTACATTTTCATTATTGTTTATGCTTCTAGTCATGATCCCACACAACTCATGGATCTTGATGAAATAATTTTTCCCTAAGTATGGTAAGGTGGAAACCAATTGGCCCAAATTGAGTTGGAAAGACAAGGAAACTTGCATGTTGGAAGATCAACATGAAAATTCAATCTTGGAAGCTCAACATGAAATTCAAGCATTATCTTGACAATTGTATTGTTTGTTATTTTGTAATTCCAAATATGATATGTAATTGTCATGAAATTTGCTCATATGATGGTTATGTGAAGCTAATGGTTGTTATATTGGTTCACTGGAGTTGTAAATGAAATGTCTTATTGAATTGGCATATCTTGTTAGAATGGTATGGCTAAACAACCCAATTACTAATTTTGATGGTTTATATAGCTTTGTGGAATAAATCCTTTGGTTAGATTTGCAAATGTATGAAATAGTTAATGGCTGGAAATTAGAGTATACTTACATAGCTATGAAATGTTGTATCAAGTTAGTTTTTGCCTATTCCCACTAACATGGTAAATGAAGGATGCATGGATAAAGAAATGCATAATTGCAACCATAGTTGGCAACAATAAAAATACACTCGAAAAGATATTTAGGTAAGAATATTTAAAAGAAAAATATATGTATTATGATAAGAAAGATGAGTTGGGGTTGAGCCTCTCTTCTTATTAAGTCCATCGAAGAAAAATGGCCATATGAATAACTATCCACATTATTTCTTTGTTTTTAGCATATTAAGAAGTAGAATGTAATATAGCAACATGATTTTCTTGCTAAGTCCATCAAAGAAAAATGGCCATATGGATAACTATCCACATTATTTCTTTGTTTTTAGCATATTAAGAAGTAGAATGTAATATAGCAACATGATGTTAATATGTATTAATATTTATGTGTGAATTTGTATTACCAACAATTTAGTATGAAGACGTATACTAAGTGTTTGTAAAAATATATGTATAAGATTGCTTAGTTCATACGTGTGTAATAAAAATTCATGATACCATTTTGTGAAATATTGAATGATGGAACGAGTTGGGTAAGGTCAATTATTGCCATTGTTAGAATGACAAGGTTGTTTGCATATCATTGAGAAAATTGATTTGTTGTGCAAATTGCTACCTTAGTTAGTACTCTTTTTCCATGTATGGGAAAGTCGATGCCTAACGTTTAGTACTTTTGTTACATAAATTCTATTATGGGCAACAAATTGGATATGCTAGACGTTGTGTAGGTTTTGCATCCTTAATCTCTATGTTTTCACATTGGAAGAAAGAAATGATGGGTTACTTAGTTACTAAAAATTATCATTTCTTGTTTACAAATATTGTTTATAGATGATGTGATTTGTTGGTGTAAATTGTTGTCATTATTTATAGTTATGGTTATAGATTTTGTAATTTGGCAAAACTAGTTGGTAAGACTTGGGCAAAACTAATTGGTAAGATAATTCATCGTTAGTCAAATGGATTAGTTGTATTGATTGTCTACAATGTTGTTGGGCATTTGGTTAGTTTCATGCCAACTAATGCACTATTTAAATCCCCTTAGATGAGATGCACTAATTTACACCAATTGTTTTACTAAAGATGTTATCCATGAATGTGGAGAATGTCATTTGTATTTTCCCACAAAATTTTCTTTGGAAAAAAAGACAATGCATGCATTTCCCATAGCTAACAGTTTTGTTCAATATGTTTGTGATTGGTAAAACCTTTTGGCTAGCCAAATCGTTTCCCATAGTTTACAGCTTTGTTTATGACAATGTGCATAGATAAAACAAGTTGTATTGGGCCAGTCATTGCCCATTGTCCATACTTTTGTTTAGCATATTTTCTTGTGAATGGAACAGTTTGAAAAGGGCTATAACGCCTGCCTAAATTTAACTATCTCTTTTCTTATGAGTTTTATTATGTAAAACGCATTGAGTATGTCGATTTATACTCGATTTACATGATGAATATGATTAGTATATGGTGTGTTTTTATGAAGTTAATGCCCATATTGGGTGATGTCAATGGCATTGAGTTGTGATAAAGGAAAGCAATTACATCCAAGCCAAAACTGTGCCCAGCATGGGCAGCCCTTGGCTCCGTAAGTATAATTGGTTTATTGAATTCTTTTGACTATTTTAAATTAGTATATCTCTTATGTATATATCATTAACAAAGTGTTTGTGAAAATAATTGAAACAGTTTTAATAAGATTGGTATATCTCTTATGTGTACACTAATAGCAAAGTGTTTGTGTAAATGACTCAAACAATCTTGCAATTGTTATATAGGAAATCTCAGATTGAGATTGTGATGGCAGCAGCTTGTAAACAACTAATTGTTCATTACTTTGTACTTATTTCTTTTCAATTATTTGTAAAATGAAAAGAAGTTGTCTGTGGGAATTGGATATGCACCAAATTCTCGAATGGAAAAATGAATTTATGGCAATATGCTACAGCCATATAGGCAGTAATCTCATTATGTATTATGTGTTTGTGGGATTAAATGAATTAATTATGTTGTAGAAGTTGCCTTATGTAAATTTAAATTGGATTCGTACTAAATTCATATATATATGTGTGTGTGTGTGAATGATAAAAAAGGTAAATCCATATAGTAGGTAGAAATGTTATCAGTAGTGTTGAAAAAAATGAATTACTTGAGTTGTATAAATTGCAGGACAGTGTGTGTTTGTGTTCGACTTGGGTTTTGTTATCGCACAATCTGTACTTGCTCAAATCCCAAGGCAAGTGGATGTCAGATTGGCATAACGGGGGTGGTCTATCATTATCACCTTAATAGGAAACCCCTTTCTATTTAGGAGTATGTCAAAGTACCCCAGGGGAGACGTCCTCACTGACCTAAAGGGTTGAAAAGACTAAGGCAAGGATGCAAGAAATCCCCCCTCTTTCTGATCACTCAAGTCAAAAAAGGTTCACTAAGTCTTTAACAGATGAAGCAAAGTGAATATATGGTGTATGTGCCCAGAACAAGACAACAAAAGAAAAATATAGCAGTTTTCAAGTACCAAATGATGTTAGTGCTTCATAAGACCATGAACCTTTAAAAAGTAAACTAGCTGATATGAATTTGCAGCAATGCAACAATTTATAACAACAATTAATATTTTATAACAACCACAAGAATTATGCCTTGAAAATGCTTGAAAAAGACAAGAAGAAATAACTTTAACCTATCAGAATGATAAAAGGTTGTCGCAAGCAAGTCTGGCAATGTCTAGCTAGCATAATATGTCACTTTTGCAGAGAATTTGCTGAAGTTATATGGTTGTAGCAATCTTTTGCAACAGCAGCAAATTGTAATGGTCAAAAGTGCAAGAAAACACCATGCAAACTCAACACTTATCTAGTAGATTGAATGGAAATTGTCACAATTGAATTTTGGATGGGCCAAGTGTGAGTTATATAGGTGGATGTGGAAATTTAGCATGAATCAGTGTGGTTGTAGCAATGTTTTGCAATAGCAGCAAGTTGGTTATGGAGTTAGTCTAGTTTAGAATTAGTAAAGGTTAGCAAAAGCTTCAAGGAGAAAGGTTTGAATCTGTGTTTGATCAATCATCCACTATAATGAGTAGACTAGTGCCTTTTAGGGTTTATGGAGTCACAATAGTAGCGGAAAAACTTGGACCAAAGTAGAAATGATAATACTTTGTCAAATGAGAAGGGATGAATGGAGGAGGTGTTGGTTACCCAAGGCCTCAAGCATCCAAATCCTAGAGAGAAATTTGCTAGAAAGTAGGGGATCTTAGGCCTTAGTGAATTTTTCCTTCCTTAGATTGTTGAAAGAATATATGCAATAGGCAAGTAGAGTAACACTACTAGAGAGCTAGCACTTTAGGGCTCTAGTAGCTACTTCTTAAACAAGGTGCACTTCAGAAATTTAAACAAGTGGAAAACTATAGAGAGAAAGAAGTAACTTATGTTTCTCTCCTAGTGTTTAAGCAAGCAATTTCATAATCTTTAACATGAACCAAGTAAAATTTACCACAAGCATTCATTACATAAACAAATTGCATATTTTATACTTACTTCACCAAGAATAATCAAGCCAACCCCTAGTTGAAGATCTTCCACAATGAGAAATAACCAAAATACACCAAAAATTGCATCTCCAAGAAGTTGTGCACTAGTTATTTCAACCAATAACCCTTAAAGAGGGTCGAATTTCAGACCACACTTAGTGTGGGATGAGTGATGATGAAAAATGAGAGTAATTTCTCTCTATTTATATAGTATCAATGACCTTTAATTAATTTTAGGTCATAAAAAGGTCGACCTAGCCAAATTACATTAAAAATCTAGTTTTTACATAAATGAAAGTAATTAACCCCTGAAATCATTTCCAAAGGTGACATCATGCCCTTCTAGGGTGACATTGAGCTCCTAGGGTGGAATGTTGGGCCTCATATGCAGAACGTTTGGCCTCCAAAGGCCCTGGAGGATGCCACATGTGCCAACAAGCACACAACTGCTCTCATAAATGCAAACCCTAGATCTGGATGACGTCCAGGGTCATAATGATGACATCATGGGCTCTCAAGGGTCAACGTCTAGGTGGAAGAGCAAGATCCCCCTAGGTATAGGTCATTTTCCAGAGTGTCTCTGAGGGTAACATCCTTCTTTCTTCATGGTGCAGGTCTTTGATGTCTCTCTACCCCTAGTTGGGATCAAAACATACATTTGTGGGCTTTCATCCCCATGGAGGTCTAAGCTAATCATTCCCCCACATGTACCTATCCACCGAGCAAAGTCTTGCAACAACAACAAGTATTCCCTCTAGGGGTTCATAATTCACAAGGATCATAGCAATGTCAATCACATCTAATAATAAAATTACCCAAAGATGTGTATCAAACCCCCCTTTACCCAGACAAATGCTCAAAGATGTTATGCAGTTTAAAAAGTTAGGTTTGGCGAAGGTATCAGGATGTCCTATTGGGCTAATCCTCCTTAAGGTTGGGGTGTTTCCCAGGTCAGAACCAATCCAAGTCATGTAAGTGTGTGTGAGGTGGTGTGGGGTAATTGTTTGGAATGGGGTGCAGTGATAACAGGGAAATGTAGATCTTACCTATGGGTGCCTTTGTAGAGGACGAGTTGTGCCTTGTCATAGATGTCATTCTTTCTGAGCCCATTTAATGCCTTGTATTATTAGTTTTATTGTTTTTTTATCTTTTTCTTTCATCCTTCAAGGGAAGGGATGAGGGATATTGTCATGGCTTGGTGACCAGAGGTGACAGTGTTACCCACAAGCATTTCACGGAGATGAGAAGGTTGGCTCGTGATGAGACCCCTTTCTCTTAGTTATGCCACCAAGAGCCACTACCCTGGTTGGGTGACCAGATAGATGGTAGTGTCATACCACTACATACCCATGGTCATAATAGGTCAGCTCATGATGAGACCTCCCATCCATCAACTAATACCTTGAGTGTTTATTTATCTTACAGGTTCCATTTTCTTGCTGAGAATATTTTTACTGTTTTCTCATAAATCCTTGGGCGAAGCATCTCAAAGGTTTCATTTTGTCTTTTAACTCTTGCCAGCTACTTTTACCCTCTGGGCCTTTAGCCCCTTCTTCCCATAAGGCAAGGTACAACCCTTCCTGGTGTGGAAAATCCCAATGCTCGAACAAAGGTAAGGAAAAATGAGATGAATAAAGATGGAAAGTGGTAAGTATGGAGGGAATAGACGATGACCTTTCATAGACCCACCCAGTGGAAACCCATCCTAAAGGGAGACTAACTTACTAGGGAATCATGACACCCTCCCAGGTATGAACAAGTCAAAGATCATAATTTCCAAGAAAACGTTGTGAAATGAAGGAGAATTCAATGCACCATATTCAAGTTCTTCAATAATCAGAGTGACACATACCATGATACCTGGACTCATTACCTCATGGAGCAAGACTTACTGCTACTTCAGGACGAGGTCGGTGGGATGGATACTGCTACTGTTGATAATTGGGTTGCACTGAAGAAAAAAGAGGGGCCCTCTGGGGCCATGCTCAATTCATTCGGCTCTCAGAACTCCATGTCTAGGACCTGTGGGCCTCAAGACATGATCTCCTTAGTTATCCCTAGGATAGGGGATAACAGGTTTAAATTTTAATGGAAATTTGGAATTTTAAATAATGATGTTTCTAGACATTGAATTCTCGAATGGAAAAATGAATTTATGACAAAATGCTACAACCATATAGGCGGTAATCTCATTATGTGTTTGTGGGATTAAATGAATTAATTGTGTTGTAGAAGTTTCCCTATGTAAATTTAAATTGGATCGGTACCAAATCCTTGAATATGTGTATATATATATGTGTGTGTGTGTGTGTGTGTGTGTATATATATATATATATATATATATATATATATATATATATATATATATATATAAAGGTACATCCATAGAGGTAGAAATGTTATCAGTAGTGTTGAAAAAAATGAATTACTTGAGTTGTATAAGTTGCAGGACAGTCTGTTTTCAACTTAGGTTTAAATTTTAATAGCAATTTGGAATGTTAAATAATGATGTTTCTAGACATTTTATGGTGCTTGGATATGAACAATGAGTTCAACTAGTTAAATAATGATGTTTCTAGATATTGTATTATGCTTAGATGTTAACAATGAGTGTTGGATTGTTTCACGCTTTTGTGTGTCTTTCTTAATGTTGGGGGTTAAGACTCAGGGTTCATCTATAGTTGATCAAAAAACACCCCAAAGCATCGACATATCAATATTTAGCTGAGGTTGAAGAAAGTCTCACCCAAGATTCGATGAGGATCACAGAGAACATCTGGTCTTGTGTCAGGAATGAAGGGATTAAATGCTCAGAGATCCATCTGGGTTGACATTCAAACATTTCATAGCTGAAATTCTACTATTATCAATATTAAAAAAAAATACACACATATCCAAATACCACATAAGGAACACATAATCGACCATAATCGTTGTTGCTTTATTAGTCTCCTCATTCCATCAAACACAGGCACACATTAAGAAAAACCTACTTGACAACAACAAAGTCTCATATCCTCTCTATATAATTCCCCAGATTTACAATACATTGCACCATGTGCATCCTTTTAGAATTTAGACATATGACATACTCAGACTTACAATCAGGAGCATTACATTATTACAATTCTATAGAGACTCGGAGTGAGCTCCTCAATAGTAGACAACATCAACAACCTAGTGAATCAACTCAACGCAAACATCAACAACAACAACAACCTCTTCTATGTCATCCTTGCTTCCTTTTATATCATTCTCGGCTTTGGAGCATTGTCTCTGTTAACTCTACTCCACTCGCTCCACTAACTAACAATCTCACATCCTTCTACCACATGCTTGCATTCCATGTATCCTTTCTGGAATTGGGGCAATCTTAACTACCTTGTCATCTTATCTTTTGTTTGTTCCATGTTCCCTTGTGTTGCTAATAGTAATCATTCGGGGATATTTCTCGATGATTCCTTTCTTGATTTTGGAATGTGTCTTCTTGATTTTAGGTGCATATTCAAAACTCAGACAGGCACATATTTGGTAGACCTAGGGATTGGTGTGCAATATAAAAACTCAGTCTGACACGCACTTCTTGTCAATCCTTGTGCAGTTGCTTGTGCGCGTGCAAAACTTGATTTGTGCATGCAACTGAGATTAACCCAAAAATTTGGGTGACAACATACCCCCACCATTACTACTTGGCTCATCCTCGAGCCAACTACCTCATGGAATGACCGTCTCAACCGAAAAAATTGTGGTCTTGAGTTCTTGCACGAACTCGTTGAATTGGTGCTCATGCTCATTAAGGTATCCTTGAAGATATTGGGTAATCTGAATAGAAGCATCAGCCTCGATGGTTGTGACCTAAGGGACTGTCAGGTTCGTTTTGTTGATTTTCTCGATTAGGGGGTCAGAAACAACCTGCACGTCTGAGAGATATGTGAACAATATCAAGGCCTTATCGGCCACAAAAGTGATGATCTCTGATATACTCCATTGCACAGCCCGAGCTACAATGATCCTTTTTTTCGCTGCAATTTCTAGCATCGAGCGGCGCGCTCCCCAAGAGACAAAGAAGTCAAGTCACGCATTTGTTGTGTGAGATCAACCTCAACTACACGAACTCTATCTTCAATTGTAGATACCTCAGGTGGATTTTGGAGATGGGTCCACAAAGTGAAGCCATTGTCGACCGTGTTGGAAAATTATTCCACCCTACGTTGGCCATCTTGGACAATTTCTTGGGATAGCTACATCATTTGTTGGAATTGAGTTGCTATTGTACTTGTTTGGTGGAGTGGTGGACAAAGAGCTGCGAACTTTGAATCAAGATTCTGCAGGTGGGACTTTACGACTGATATCTTAAAACTGGTAGGAATATCACGCCCTTGCGTGGAAGTAGTGGGAATCTGTGCATATAGGTTGTCCACTGCCCCGAGGAGGTCAATGAATGCGGAACTTATCTCAATGTATTGGGCTTAGGAGGTTGCATGTGTCACAACCTTTGTTTCATACTTCTTTTGCAATGATTGGTGATCTATAATATCCTTTTTATAATGCTCGCACGTAAGATTATGCATGAAAATCTCCACTTGGTGCTGGAGTTGTAACTGTGCATGAATGCGGCCCAGTATTTGGTGTCTCTCACCCAACTCAGAGAGTAAGGTGGAAACACAATCATGTACTATCGGAACTGAAATTAGCGCCAACAGGATATTTTCGTTGGTGGTATCCATTGTAAGTAGTGTTGGGGGGTGCACTCTAAGGACCCGAGCATAGATATCATAACTGTTCCCAAAAGCTGGCATCCACGGTGGAGTGTCTGATACCAATGTTGTGACCCTGAGTTGTTGACAAAGATGGTCGATGTTACTAATAGACTTTGTGTGTATTTGTTGTTGGAGCAACAATTATCTTTTCAATGCATATATTAGTGTGGTGACGCCTAGTTCCATCTTAATGTAACCTTGTTGTGTTGAGGGAATGTTATTGCGGACAGTTGGACTAGTCCGCTGTCGTTTTGCACCGACCTAGGTGGACTTTGTTTGTTGTTGCGCCAAGTGTGGGTCCTGAGGGTGCTTGACAGAAGTATCATCTTTGGATCCCCTCCTTGGGTGAACGTACATTGTGCCTACAACCGCACAACCTCAACTTGCATACAGTCCTAGTTGTGCTTAGTGCACGTTTCTAGAGTGTCAATTTCTTCAGCGGCGATTGGTTGTAGATTTGTGAGCCATTCAACAATGCCTTGTTGAATGCCCTCTTCTGTGATGATGAATGGTAGTAGTGTCATTGCATCCCCTTGATCATCACTGGGATAGATGAACATGTTATGAAAAGTATATTCAAATAGAAAGTATCCAACATACCTGTCCATAATGGTGCACGGGATGCACACTTGCGAAGTAGTTCCTTGCATCAATTCATGGTACCATCTTTGAAAAGGCTCGTCCTGGGACTTTTGGGTGGTAGTATCCTTGCTCTCATGTAACCAAAGGAATCTAGAAGCATCGAAGATGTGTTCATTCCTAGTTGGTCGTCGAAAACCATATGGGGGCCAACATAGCACCATGGCAAGGAGAAGTAGTATCCATCTAATGGAAGTCCTTGCCGAAGTCCTAGGCATCCAAACAATCGTCAATGAACTCATTGAGAACGTACTAGGCCCATGCCACCTAGATTCATGTGAAGCACTGCTCAGTGACAACGACCACTCTGAATGGGCACTCCTTCTTTGTACAAGTGCGCAATATCTTACATTCTATCATGTGAGTAGCAAATCGAATTGGCTAGGCATTGATTTCTGAAATTAGTACCCCATGGCTTCCATGGAGTGTATTGTATGTGCCATAGATTTCGTGTTGGGTAGCATCATTTGTAGCTAAATCTTTTTCAAGCTTATCGTCATGCATGGGTAAGTCAATGACCTGTCAGATTGTTGCTTCATCTACTGGGTATTTTCCCCCAGCCACAAGTAGCCACCCTGTAAGCGAGTGAGTAAAAAGTGGACACAAAGGTTCATTGTCCTGCTATAACCAAAATGAGGGAAATCGACCAAAGATGGTATGTCATCTTGTCGAAGGGGTTTGGCCCAGTATTTTGTGAGCACTAATAGTTTATCATCTGCACTATTAATTGTTCATGCATAATTGTGAAAGGCTAGAGTGGGGAATTGAGCAAGGTCTCACGCCGTGCACCTTTACCATCTGGGATCCCATAAAACTTACATTCCAAGGAAATGGCAACTCTGGTGTCTGTATATCTTGGGAAATCCTGGATCTATTTTGTGCCTGTGGTATGCTTGATCAATCCATAGCAACTGTGTCAGTTGGGTTCTACGGATGGATAACATTGGGTTGAGGAGACTGTGTTTTTTCTTATTTTCACTACTATTGTTTCCCCATATTGGAATTGTAGACACCTTCTTATAGACATGGGAGAGACAGTACCGAGTTGGTCGAGCATTGAGTTGGAAAAAGGAAAATTTTCAAGCGGGGATGGCAGTGTTGACGATTAAAATCGTAACGATGAATTCCACCTACAAAGTATTGCTAAAAGCGTTATTATTTAATTATGATAATAATATAATACTAGTAGGTGGGACCCCCTTGTAGACTAGAGGTGCAAGGATAGACATATTACACATATTTTGTTGTTGTTATGATGTTGCCTACATAGTCCTACATTTTCTATGATGCATTCTTCGTTTCATTTGGCGTGATAATGAGTGGATAATGCATAATTGTTGAATGTTGTTGGTAATCACTTGCGACACAGAATAGTTTCCATGGGTATGAGGATCATGTTGTTTACAGGTTCTATGTAACTTAGTTACTAATTCATGTATTGATTACTTATCCACATATATGCAAGGGATAATTAAATGGGAGCTTGATCAAAACAAAGAAAAAAACTATGAAAAGGTTCTAGATTTATAGAAGAAGGAAAGAAACTATGTATTAATCCTAAAGCCATGATAAAAGACTACATGCAAACTTCAAATGAAAAAAATAATGGATACAAGTGTTAGTCCTAACTATTATACTATGGTTTGGTTAAAGGGATATGCAATTTTGATTAAAACATTGAAAGGAGGCGCATATAGCAATGTTGATATGTGATTATTGTGTGAAGTTATGGCAAAGGTTAACGTAGAGATATGAGATATCTCGGGTGGCGCACTATGCATTTGATATGGTATCGGATCTTACGATGGATATGGAATTGAATTTTGGCATTGGTTATGGTTTGATGTTAGTGGTGAATGTTACGTTAGTGGGCTGGCTCGTAAATGAATTGAATGGGATCAAGTGAGGAAGCGACATGCATTTACTGGACGTCACTCCAAACCTCCCTACCGCTCGTCGCCCTAGCATTGTTGCATTGTTGCTCTGTTGGTTGTGGATGCTCCGTGTTTTCAAGTTTTTGAAGGGAAAGCTCGGCCAACTCGTCATTTAAGCGATTTTCTCACAGGTATGGTTCTTTCCTCTCCATCCATGATGGATTCTCTATACTATGAATCAAATGGTGGCTCAGGAATGCATGGATTCTGTGTTTTCTTGAGTTCTTTTACTGTGTGTAAATATGGTGTTGTGGATTTCTGTGATGACTGTGAAATGTTGATGATTGTAAGCAGAATAATGAGTATTATTGAATATAAAGGTTGTGCAATGGTTATTTTCTTGGTCAGTGTTGTTTTTTTTACGGTTCTCTGTAAAATAATGGTGAAAGCGGTGCAATGAATCTCTTTGTTTTATGGTTGAATGGTTTTTACCACCGATTGTATTTCAGTGACTGTCAACTCATTTCTCTCTCGATCATTTTCGTAAATTTTATCTGGTTGCAGAACAAATGTCGACAATTGGGTGCTTCTGTTATCTAAACCCCAAACTGTTGTTGATGCCCGTTCCTTACTGTCTTTTCGTTGAAATATTTCCAAAAGTCCAGTCTTGGTCGGCCCGAATGTTAATAAAGGTATGTGTTTGTACACCACTCCTCTCATTCCTACTATAATGCACCTCCTGGGTGTTGGAAAGCAACATTATCTCTCTATGTTTTTCGAGTTCCATCACTGTTTGAATTAACCCTCGTCTCCTCTCTGAAAAAAAGTGTTGGTGACATTTTTGTGCAAATGGATTGTTTAAACTCGAGTTTCCTTATCCTACACTCGGGTATTCACTTATGGTTATGTCAAGGGCTTGGAGTAACAAGTCAAAGGACTATGTGGCTCACTGTTGTTTCGTTTTCAAAATTGTATTGTGGCATGTGGTTGCTAATAGATGGTAAATTGGATATGACTATATGCAAGACCGTCATCTCTCTGTGTTTTTGTTTAAAAGGACAAACAGGCTTTTGTTGCCTCTCTGCATTTGATTTTTTTTTAAGAGCCTGACTCGGACTCTGACTACCTCCGCTCTCCTCGGGCACCTTCGGGTTTGTCAAGTTTTGGGTTATCAGTTTAATGATTGTGGGAGTTTGAAGACACATGCTCCCTCGTTTATAAACCCATTTGTTTGGTCGAATCTATGTGTGGTCCTTCTATGATGAATTTGTTTGAACAAATAAGAAATAAAATGAGTGGTTTCTTGCAGTCAAGAGTTGTCTTTCTATTCGTTTATGGTCTCGATCACTATGTTTAATCCAACATGATCTTGATTGCATAAGAAGACACCTGTGTGAGTTTTACCAAGCCTGATCAGGGTTCTGGAAAGTTAAAAAGAGGTGCATGTGTGTCAATTTAGCTCTGTTCACTTCATATATGATATGGTTCTATGGGAATCATCGTGAAGACTATCATGGGTTTTTAAAAGAAGTTTACATATGTTAATGCACACAGAAAGCAAGCTCAGGGTTCCATTTTTTTTTGAATTGGCTATTGTTGTTGATTCAAGATGATATCGATTATATGATTGAATACTTTGTGTTATGATTGGTCCCTCGGGTATGCTCTTAAGTTTTTATCTGATTGAAAAGGCACCTGTGTATACTAAATCGAGCCCGATTGTTGATTAGAGGACACTGATTGTCAATTGTTTATCGTGCCGCATTATTGATTATCAGGGATAAATGTTGGGCATACTATAATAAGAATTGTTGTGCATGTTTTTTTTTATTTTAGAAGGAAGAGATCAGCGTTATAATGTATAGTATTGTTGAATGAAAAAAAAATTCATAAGTTATAATGCACAGACTATTATAAATTAAGGATTTCTAGGAAATTTAATTATTATTGAGACAGCAAGCAGTTTGCATACAATTGAGGAATAGGGAATGTTTTGGTATTGAAAGTGGATGCCTTATGGATTAAATTTGAAACAGAGTTATGATAGTTGATTAATTTAAATTATTTTATGAACAGTATCCATCTAATTCCCTTTCATTTTCTCACTTTTTTGCTCATTATAAATCCCCTCATGATCCCAAATTCATTTTTGCACACCATTTTCATTAAAATTAAATTAAATCTATGTATGATAGTGATTAAGAAATAACACAGAGATAGCTGACAACTCATATGTTTTGGTTATTGTTGCACAATCAATTTTTTAATGAATTGTTGAGCAGTAATTGTGTTCTTACTCCCTTTCATTTTCTCACTTTTTCGCTCAATACAATCCCCTCAGATATCCCTGAACCCTAGTTCACCTCGTGCTCATTGAAAATTATTAAATGAATTTTATGGATTGTATTGCATGGGTCGGATGTGATTGATGAGCCAAACTTTTTTTCATATTAAGAGAATGTCATGTATGGTCTATTTAAGAAGCTAGTTTCTAATAATTTTTGCATACAAGATGAGCTTCTTCAGCAGAGGAAGTCATGGCCTAAATAATAGGGGCAGATAAAATTGGAACAGAGGACCTAGAAGGCCCAGATTCTCAATACATTTCAATGCAAATCCTCAAGAGGTAAACCAACTCTTTCAAGATGGATTTTCTAATTGGATTGGACAAGGGGAAGTTCGACCTAGACCAGAGAGGTCTACCTTCCAACCCCAACATGTCCCTCATATCCATGTGCCCCCTCATGTTTTGTTGCAACTTGAACTTCCCGAGAATGGCGGATGGCAGGAGATTGTTCGCCCAACAGTCTCCCAACATTGTGGCTGGCCAAATTTGTCTCCACCTGCTCCTCCTCCACTTGTTAACCCAAATGTCTAGATTACCCATGCACACTCACATGTACAGTCCTCCCACGCAAGAAAAAGACTTAAAACCGAAGCCCACCACATGCATGACAAAGGAAAAGTTGGTGTTGCCCCCTCCTCTCCCTCAAGTGATTCAGCCAAATCTGTATCATCATGTATGCACTTGAGATATGGTTGTTCCCATGTCATCAGTGAGATTAAGCCTCAAGGTTCTACACAGCCTAAGGCCAATTCAGGGAAGTCAAAAGGGGATCGCAACAACAAAGGAAAACTTTCCTCTCAAAGTGGCAAATGCGGTTTTTGATTATGTTTTATTGAGGACAGTGGATTGTTGAAGGTTTTGGACAACAAACTATTTTTGGATATTTTGGATGTTATATGTTTGGATATAATTTGAAATGTCATTGATGTTTAATTTTCAAATTATGGGAATGATTATGGGAGCCACAAGGAGGGATGTGTTTGATTGATTGACTAGTTGTGTTTATTTTTGTTAAGAAATTAAAGGGAGTCACAAGGGGTCCCACCTACTAGTTATTATTTATTAAAAGACCCTTATTATTATTATATTAGTTATTTCATAAACTAAAGGTTAGTTGATTTTTAGTTAACTTAACTAAATGAGGTAGTTGAACTACTTTAACTAATTTGGAATGCATAAAATCCAAATGAGAAGGAAGAAAAAGGGGAGAATAGAAGGAGAAATCATACTAAGGTTTGCTCTTGAGTTTTATTGAGATAGTTCAGTTTTCATTCATTCTTCAATTCATTAAAAGCCTAATTCTCTTTTATGACAGCAAGGTCCCATTGTAGATAGCAAGGTTCAAAGTTGAACCATTCACTCAAATGCTTGTTTCATAGGTGTTGATCTATCTCTGATAGTCTGTGTAGACTTGTTTGTTTATGAATTAGATTCCATGACTGATAAAGGATATTGTGCAGAGTCAAGTGGGCAGCAATCTGTGGCAAGTTGATCCATATTTTAAAGTTCAGTTTTTAATTCTTGTCAGAGTCCTTTTATATGGTTTTCATCGAAGATATCTAAGTTTGACTTTGGTCCAAACTCCCTCAGGGAATTTTGCAAAGAGAACGATTCTTTTGATTTATTTGAATGAAATAAGAGATTGTTATTCTGTCTCATCTGTGTTAATATGTGACTTGGTATTTTTTCTTTTGTCTCCACATTTACTTTTGCAATCTGTTATATTCAGAAAATTATATAAAAATGTTGAATTTTGCAGCAATCTTTTATTTTTAAAAATCAGCCTAAGCCCTTGTAACTAATACTTGTGGGTTGGGAAATACTTTTTTGAGGCTATAAACATAGGGTGATATTCTCGGCTATCTTGCCTTAGCCAAGCAAGATTCAAAAATGCTTGAGTAAGATAAATTCATATCTTTTACTCAACATTTATTTGGTGACCATACTGGGGAGTTCTTCCATATCTCTCTGGTTGATTTTACACTTGATTATTATTGAATATATTTATATTTATGATATTGATCCTTTGACTGTTTCTTTTCTTCGTAACTATACATGTTGCAAGGCAACCCAATATTGAACTCGGTCTTAAAGATCATACCAGCATTGCTTTAACCTTGTTTAATACCATCTTAGAGACCACTAATACCCGGGTTGAACTTGAATGCTCATGGGAAGAAATTGAACAAGACATAAGTGTCCAAGAACGTTGGGAAGCTAGGAAAAGATAGCCTAGGAATCAACCATAGCTTTCTTTTTCCTACAGTTTTGTTCTTGTTTTCATGTCCTTAGACCCTCGCATCTCCAAGAGAAGAAGAGGCTTATCACCAAAAATTAATCATATTGCTGAAATAGGAAGAATAAACGTTGTTTTGTCAGCCCAACAAAGTACTCTAAGGAGAACTTTGTCTGATTCAACCAGTTCATCTTTCTCTCCCTTACCTATTGTTCACGAGATGACATCTAGTGGTGTCTCTGGTGGCATTGGAGGTGCTTCCTCATCTAAAACTTCAGCCTCGTCAGTGATTGATAGCTTATATAGTCACCAAGTCCCTGTCCAATCTACTACAAATCCCGCCAAAGTCATTAAACAATATGGGTTGTTTCAGTTTGGAGAAGATGCTACAATTACTCTGTGGCATGTTTCCTTTCCTATTAACCTAGCACCTGCTACTCATCCACTTCCTAAATTCAAAGAGAATATTCCTACGTTTTCAAGGAATAACATAGTCACTACGAATGAACACTTGGTGGCATTTTCTAATGCCTATCACAACATAGGAGCCAATGACAATGACACTTGTATGCAATTATTTGTTAATTCTCTGGAAGAGAAGGCTGCGGCCAATTTCTTTGAAATTCCTCTCAAGATTCTCTATACTTGGGAGGAGTTAGTGTATTGGTTCAAGTCTACCTATGGGCAATCCAAAATCCCAGTCAAGCAGTTACGAGAATATAATAACATTACTTATAAGGATGGTGAAACTATCAAGTCTTTCAACTTGTGTTTTACAAAATTATATAATCAAATCCCTTAACTCATTCACCCTCAGAACCAAGTTGCTTTCATGCATTACTATAATTATTTACCTTCCCCCTACCATCGTAGACTTGAAGAAAAGGTCATTGATAAACTTGGTTCCGCTCTGCATACTTGTTTAGAGTATGAAGAACAACTCGAAAGAACAGGTCTTCCTAAGGGAGATTCAATTAAAAAGACAGACATGTTTGCCCTCTTACAGCTTGTAAAAGACATGAATAATCAAATGATAGCGTATCGGCAGAAAGGAAATGTCCCTTCACTTACCCTGGGGCTTCATCTTCTTCTTCAGCACCCTTTAGAAATCCTAATCAAAACAATTTTCAACCTAAAGCAATCATGCCTCGTAGCTAGTGTAACTTTTGCGAGGAACACCATGAGGAAAATACTTGTGAGGTAAAGAAGAGTGTCAGAGATCAAATCTTTGGTAAAATACCTAAAACTACTATTGTTGTCCTATACTTTGCAGAGCCAGAGGATGTTATGATCATAAATACTAGGAATAAATCCTATGCTCCAAAATGTAAATATGATCTTCTTCGCACTTCTTACAACCCTAGATCATCTTCACTAGCTATTACTATTCAGGTTTCTAAGGTTTTTGAAATTCAAGGAACTACCTCCCCTCTTCCCTCTTCCAAATACAACATTCTCAATCAGTTGGCCAATATTAAAGTTGATGATACCCTCCTGGACATGGTTGTCATCCCTGAGAAACAAAAGCATTTGAAAATTTTTATGGAAGGAAAATCTTCCATTGTAGCCAACCTCTCTGAAGAGGTAGATGGAGATTATGGACCCTCGTTTTATATTTATGTAAAGATTATGGACAAGATTTTCCATTGTTGTCTCATTGATAGTGGTTCAGACCCAAGTGTAATGTCGAAGATTATTATGGAAGAGCTAGGCTTGTTTTGCACAAATGAAAACACCATAAGCATGCTCTCTTGTAATAGTTTACAACAAACGACCATAGGTGAGATCAAGGACGTGACCTTGATTTTGTGTGCGCATCCTGAAATAAGGACAACCCTTAATATTCAAGTAATTGATATTCCAATGCGTAATTACTCGATCATATTAGGAAGATATTGGAAAGCTTTGACAAGTGGATACCTCTCACTCGACAGGACACACTTATTCATTCCTCAGAATGGTAAAAACATCATAGTCCTAAGGGAGGGGAGAATTTCACCTTACATAGAAAGTGTCCCACAACCTAATGTAAATTATATTGAGGAGGAAATAGGAGTGTATTCCATATTTGCAGATTAGGACAACACTACCTTGGAACAAATCGACTTAGAGGATGGGATGTGGCATATGCATTTTGATGGTTCATGCTCCAATGAAGGAAACGGAGCTGGTATTATCTTGTACTCTCTTGTGCGTAAAATTAATAACGTTTCTTATAGGTTAGAGTTTGTTTGCACAAACAATGTCACTGAATTTGAAGCATTATTGTTAGGCATTGAAAATTCCTATAATCTAGGTTTGGTCACCTTACTGTTTTTGCGGATTTTGAACTTGTTGTAAACCTTGTAGGTAATATATACTCTTTGAGAAACAATTTAATGAAACGTTACACCCAAACCATTTGGGAACTTATCTCGAACTTACTATCTTTCAACATCACTCATGTTAAAAGGGAATTGAACTCAATGGTTGACAGGTTAGTAGTTTTTACAGCCTCTCCTACTTGGCAACTTCTGCCACAAAGACCTGATTGTACCTTTCAATATTTGTATCGTCCGCACATCCCTGAAAATGTAAATTCATGAGAGATATTCCCTAGAGATGAGAGCATCATTGTTTTCATCCAAAATGAACCTTATAATCCTAAGGAAATTATATCAATGGAAGATAACAAAATTCCTAAAGGCTTGACTCCTCTAGAAAGTTCATTTTCATCAAGTGATGTAGGCAACAAAGAAAAACATAAAGAAGAGGAGTCGAAAAGGAAAGTGGGTGAAACCATTTCCTTGAACATTGGAACACCCGAGACTCCAAAGAATGTTAAAATAGGTGTTCAATGTTCTAATGAAGAAAAATTGAAGTTCCCTAAGCTGCTTGGTGAATTTCGAGATGGTTTTGCTTGGTCTTATGGGGATCTTCATGGTTTTGATCCTACTTTTATACAACATGTCATTCCTATCAAGGATGGAATAAAACCAATTAGGAAAAAACAAAGACCCATTAACCCGGGGATGGAAGCAACTATTCGAAAGGAGTTGGAAAAATTCTTGAAGGATGGGATCATTTTCCCGGTTAAGTATTATGAGTGGGTTTCCAATTTGGTTCCAGTTCAGAAAACAACTGGTCAGATCAAATTATGTGTATATTTTCATGCATTGAATAGGGCTAGTATAAAATACCACTTTCCTCTCCCTAATATGGAAATGATTTTGCAGCAAGTTGTAGGGTTACAAATAATGTCCTTACTTGACGATTTTTCTGGTTACAATCAAATCAAGGTAAAAAGGATAGATAAATACAAAACCACGTTTATTACTCGTTGGGTCACTTTTTCTTATGAACATATGCCTTATGGATTATATAATGCATGTGCCACTTTCCAAAGAGCTATGTAAATAGTTTTTGATGATTTGATCGGCAAAATTATTTAGATTTGTCTTGATGACTTAACTGTGTATTCTAAAAATCAATTAGATCATTTTGGTCATCTTAAAAAGGTTCTCATGCGATGCAGGAAATTTGGCATTTCTCTAAATCCTTCTAAGTCTATTTTCGGCATTACCAAGGGCAAGATCCTTGGACACATTGTCTCCAATTCAAGAATAACCATAGATCCTGAAAGGATTGTTTCTATCCTAAATCTTCCTGCTCCTACTTCCAAGAAGGAGGTTCAAGCCTTTATGGGTGTTATCAACTTTTTCCATAGGTTTGTTCCTGATTTTGTTGTAATGGTAAAACCAATTCATAATATTCTTAAGAAAGATCGCTCCCTTTCTTGGACAGATGATGTCAAAAATGATTTTGTAGGAATTAAGAAAGCAATCAGTTCCACACTCGTTTTGGTGAAGCCGGATTTTGAGAAATAATTTAAGATATATACTAATGCCACAGAGGAAGCAGTCTATGTTATCCTCGTGCAATGTGATGACTAAAGTAATGAAAAACTAGTGGCTTACATGAGTCAAATTTTGTCAGACGATGAGTTTAAATATTCTTTTATTGAAAAGCATGCTTTCGCTCTAGTTAAATTTGTTGAAAAGTTTCACCACTTCATCTTAGGTAAGCATACGTTGGTAAAAGTCCCTTTACCTGTGGTCAATTTTTTACTCTCACAAACTTATACTTTAGGGAAGCTTGCACATTGGCTTTCCAAGATCCAGGAGCATGATTTAAGTATCGTGACTTCTAACACCATCAAGGGGCATGACTTATCCCTTCACTTAACTCAGCATGTTGAAACTAGTGAAGAAATTGATGAGCAAGATAGTTATCTATCAGCACTGTTATATTAACAATCAAATACTTCATGTGTCTAAACATCCTTCGTATAAAGACTTGGTTTATTACTTGCAAAATCAAATATGTCTAGATAACTTAGATGCCCATCAAAGAAGAAGGCTCCGTCTCAAATCAGCTAGATACGTCATTATAGGAGAATTCTTGTTTAAGAGATCTCTCGATGGTATGTTGCTTCGTTGTGTGAACAATGAGGAAGAAAAAAAATTGTTACAAGAGAGTCATGGTTCTTCTAATTCTTTTATTCATGTAGGAGGTCACTTTTATGCTAAAACCACTTATTTTAAGAATATCAGAAAAGGATACCATTGGCTTTGAATCTTTCGTGATTCTTATATTTTTTCAAGATCTTGTGACAAGTGCCAGAAGTTTGCTAGGAAAGAACGCATTTCATACATGACCTTACAACCTTTCCTCCCGAACTTTCCTTTTTCAAAATGGGGTTTGGACTTTATTGGTCCTATTAATATTTTGTCTTCAGCATGGCAAGTCTTTATCTTCACAGCCACAGACTATTTTACGAAATGGACTGAAGTTGTCCCGCTTCAGCATTCACGGGATGAGAAGGTGATTTCTTTTCTTGAAACTAATATTTTTTCCATATTTGGTCTTCCTTTGGAAATTATTACAAATAATGGTCATGTTTTTATTTCTACTAAGCTGACCCAATTTTTAGCTAAGTTGGGGGTTAAACATTTTACCTCATCATCTTATTATCCCTAAGGTAATGGGAAGGTTGAGTCTACCAATAAGAATCTGGTAAGAATTATCAAGATGCTCATTGAAGATAAGCCTCATCAATGGCACACTCTCCTCACTTACGCACTTTGGGCAGATCGCACTACCACCAAGGTGAGCACTAGTTTCACTCCTTTCTGTCTTTTTTATGGTCAAGAAGCCATTCTGCCTATTGAGCTGGAAATTTCCTCCTTAATTTTAATGCTACAGGTTGAAGAGTTAAACTCTTTTGATGTTTCTCAAAGAATGAATGCACTTTTGGCTTTAGAGGAGAAAAGGACGTTTTCCTTGGATAATATAAGGAGAAGACAACTGACTATTAAAAGATATTTCAACAAAAGTATCAAGGCTTTCAAATTTAAAGTTAATGAAAAAGTATTGTTGTGGGATTTAACTCATGTTGATAGAGGAAGGCATTCAAAATTCCAAAAATTATGGCAGGGTATGTTTAAGATCACTTTTGTCCTAGGTGCAAATTCTTACATCCTAAAGGACTTACAAGAGCGATTGTTTTCCTACAGCACTAACGGTTCCCACTTAAAACACTACGTGGAACCAACTCAAAAGTTTTAATGTTGTGTGGAATGTTTTCTATATTATAGTAGTTTTAATTGCTTCGATTTTACATTTATGTTATCTCGATTCTGCTTATTTCAATTATGTTGTTTCATTTCCACTATGACATTTATTGATATTTTGTTTCTTTTGACTTATTTCTTGTCAAAATAAAATGTTGGATCGGTTTTGCCACAACGATTCTATTCTGGAAAGTATTGTTAATCAATAATAATCAAGTTACACAGTTATCATGATGTTCCCCTTGGAAGCATCAGTGAAATTGTTATCTTCTTCAACTGTTGTTTTATCAGATAGTTGGTTTTATCCCTCTTCTACTTTTCTTTTCTTCCATCCATTTCAAGATCCAAAAGAGCATATCAGAATTTTTTTCTCCTTGAATTCAAGAACACTTTACTATGATTAATTAAATGATTATGCTTACAGGGATAAACCCCCTCATACTTAACACTTTCCATGAGTTACTCACAAATTCCCAATCATCTTTCCCTTAAATCTGCTCACTTTCCCCTGTGGAATAATCATTTTGATGTATATCTTCCTGATCTGATGTTACTAGACTGTGAAACTAGACAGTATGAGTTCTTAATCTGTTGGAAATAGATTTCCCTATGGAGTCGCCAATTTGTTGATGATTAAAATCGTAACGATGAATTCCACCTGCAAAGTATTACTAAAAGCGTTATTATTTAATTATGATAATAATATAATACTAGTAGGTGGGACCCCCTTGTAGATTAGAGGTGCAAGGATAGACATATTACAAATATTTTGTTGTTGTTATGATGTTGCCTACATAGTCCTACATTTTCGATGATGCATTCTTGGTTTCATTTGGCGTGATAATGAGTGGATAATGCATTAGTGTTGAATGTTGTTGGTAATCACTTGCGACACAGAACAGTTTCCATGGGTATGAGGATCATGTTGTTTGCGGGTGCTATGTAACTTAGTTACTAATTCATGTATTGATTACTTATCCACATATATGCAAGGGATAATTAAATGGGGGCTTGATCAAAACAAAGAAAAAAACTATGAAAAGGTTCTACATTTATAGCAAAAGGAAAGAATCTATGTATTAATCCTAAAGCCATGATAAAAGAATACATGCAAACTTCGAATGAAAAAATTAATGGATACAAGTGTTAGTCCTAACTATTATACTATGGTTTGGTTAAAGGGATATGCAATTTTGATTAAAAGATTGAAAGGAGGCACATATATCAATGTTGATATGTGATTATTGTGTGAAGTTATGTCAAGGATTAACGTAGAGATATGAGATATCTCGGGTGGTGCACTATGCATTTGATATGGTATCGGATCTTACGATGGATATGGCATTGAATTTTAGCATTGGTTATGGTTTGATGTTTGTGGTGAATGTTACGTTAGTGGGATAGCTTGTACATCAATTGAATGGGATCATGTGAGGAAGAGTTGTGCATTTACTGCACGTCACTCCAAACCTCCCTACCGCCCGTCACCCTAGCATTGTTGCATTTTTGCATTGTTTCTCTGTTGGTTGTGGATGCTTCGCGTTTCCAGGTTTTGGAAGTGAAAGCTCGGCCAAATCATGATTTAAGCGATTTTCTCACAGGTATGGTTATTTTCTCTCCATCCATGATGGATTCTCTGTACTATGAATCAAATGGTGGCTCAGGAATGCATGGATTCTGTGTTTTCTTGAGTTTTTCGACTGTGTGTAAATATGGTTTTGTGGCTTTCTGTGATGACTACGAAATATTGATGATTGTAAGAAGAATAATGAGTATTATTGAATATAAAGGTTGTGCATTGGTTATTTTATCGGTTAGTGTTGTTTTTTATGATGGTTCTCTGTGAAATAATGGTGGCAGTGGTGCAATGAAGCTTTGTGTTTTATGGTTGAAGGGTTTTTACCACCGGTTGTATTTCAATGACTGTCAACTCATTTCTCTCTCGGTCGTTGTCATAATATTTATCCAGTTGCAGAGCAATTGTCGACAGTTGGGTGCTTCTGTTATCTAAACCCCGAATTTTTTTTGATGCCCGTTCCTTACTGTCTTTTTGTTGAAAGCTTTCCAAAAGTCCAGTCTTGGTCAGCCCAAATGTTAATACATGTATGTGTTTATGTTAAATGGATGTGAGTTACTAAGGGATTCCACACACCACTCATCTCATTCCTGTTATAATGCACCTGCTGGGTGTTGGAAAGAAACATTATCTCTCTATCTTTTCCGAGTGCCATCACTGTTTGAATTAACCCTCGTCTCTTCTCTGCAAAAAAGTGTTGGTGACACATGTGTGCAACTAGGTTGTTTAAACTCGAATTGCCTTATCCTCTACTCGAGTATTCACTTATGGTTCTGTCAAGGGCTTGGAGTAATAATTCGAAGGACTATGTGGCTCACTGTTCTTTCATTTTCAAAATTGTAGTATGGCATGTGGTTGTTAATCGATGGTAAAATGGATATGAGTATATTTAAAATGAAAAACAGGCCTTCATTACCTCTATGCATTTGAATTTTTTTTAAGAGCCCGACTCGGACTCTAACTACCTCTGCTCTCCTCGGGCAACTCCGGGTTTGTCAAGTTTTGGGTTATTAGTTTAATGATTGTGGGAGTTTGAAGACACGTGCTCCCTGATTTATGAACCCATCATTTTGGTCGAATCTTTGTGTGGTCCTTCTGTGGAAAATTTGTTTGACCAAATAAGAAATAAAATGAGTGGTTGCTTACAGTCGAGAGTTGTCTTTCTACCTGTTTATGGTATCAATCATTGTGTTTAATCCAGCATGATCTTGATTGCATAAGAAGACACTTGTGTGAGTTTTACCAAGCCCGATCAGGGTTCTGGCAAGCTAAAAAGAGGTGCATGTGTGTTAATTTAGCTCTGTTCACTTCATATATGATATGGTTCTATGGGAATCATCGTGCAAACTATCATTTGTTTTTAAAAGAAGTTTACATATGTTGATGCACACAGAAAGCAAGCTCAAGGTTCCATTTTGTTTTGAATTGGCTCTTGATGTCGATTCAAGATGGTAATGATTATATGATTGAAGACTTTGTGTTATGATTGGTCCCTCGTGTATGCTCTTAAGTTTGCCTGTAATTGAAAAGGCACCTGTGTATACTAAATCGAGCCCGATTGTTGATTAGAGGACAGTGACTGTCGATTGTTTATCGTGGTGCATTATTGATTATTAGGGATAAATGTTGGGCATATTATAACAAGAATTGTTGTGCATGTTTTGTTTATTTTAAAAGGAAAAGATCAACGTTATAATATACAGTATTGTTGAATGGAAAATGTTTTCATAAGTTATAATGCACAGATTGTTATAAATTAAGGATTTCTGGAAATTTAATTATTATTGAGACAACAAGCAATTTGCATACAATTGAGGAACAGGGAATATTTTGGTCTTGAAAGTGGATGCCTTTTGGATTAAATTTGAAACAAAGTTTTGATAGTTGATTAATTTAAATTATTTTATGAACAATATCCATCTAATTCCCTTTCATTTTCTCACTTTTTCGCTCATTATAAATCCCCTCACGATCCCAAATTCATTTTTGCATGCCATGTTCATTAAAATTAAATTAAAGCTATGTATGGCAGCGATTAAGAAATAACATAGAGATAGATGACAACTGATATGTTTTGGTTATTGTTGGACAATCAATTGTTTAATGAATTGTTGAGCAGTAATTGTGTTCCTACTCCCTTTCATTTTCTCACTTTTTCTCTCAATACAATCCCCTCAGATATCCCTGAACCCCAGTTCACCCCCTTCTCATTGACAATTATTAAATGAATTTTATGGATTGCATTGCATGGGTCTGGTGTGATTGTTGAGCGAAATTTTGTTTCATATTAAGATAATGTCATGTATGGTCTATTTAAGAAGCTAATTGCTAATAATTGTTGCATACAGGATGAGCTTCTTCAACAGAGGAAGTCATGGACGAAAAAATAGGGGCAGAGGAAATTGGAACAGAGAGCCTAAAAGGCTCAGATTCTCAATACATTTCGAAGCAGATCCTCAAGAGTTAAACCAACTCTTTCAAGATGGATTTTTCAATTGGATTGGACAAGGGGTATTCCAACCTAGACGAGAGAGGCCTCCCTTCCAACCCCAGCATGTCCATGGTATCCATGTGCCCCGTCATGTTTCGTTGCAACCTAAACTTCCCATGAATGACGGATGGCAGGAGATTGTTCACCCAACAGTCTCCCAACATCGTGGCTGGCCAAATTTGTCTCTACCTTCTCCTCCTCCACATGTTAACCCAAATGTCCAGATTTCCCCTACACACTCACCTGTACAGTCCTCCCACGCAAGAAAAAGACTGAAAATCGAAGCCCACCACATGCATGACAAAGGAAAAGTTGTTGCTAACCCCTCCTCTCCATATTTTAAAGTTCAGTTTTTACTTATTGTCAGAGTCTTTTTGTATGGTTTTCATCGGGGATATCTAAGTTTGACTATGGTCCAAACTCCCTAAGGGATTTTTGTAAAGAGAACGATTCTTTTGATTTCTTGGAATGAAATAAGCAATTTATATTCTATCTCATCTATGGTAATATGTGACTTGGTATTTTTGCTTTTGTCTCCACATTTACTTTTGCAATCTGTTATATTCAGAAAATTATATAAAAATGTTGAATTTTGTAGCAATATTTTATTTTAAAAAACCAACCTAAGCCCTTGTAACTAATACTTGTGGGTTGGGAAACACTTTTTTGAGACTATAATAGGGTAATATTCTCGGCTATTTTACCTTAGTCAAAAAAGATTCGAAAATTATTGAGTAAGATAAATTCATATATTTTCCTCAACATTTATTTGGTGACCATACTAGGGAGATCTTCCATATCTCTCTCGTTGATTTTACACTTGATTATCATTGAATATATTTATATTTATGATATTGATCCTTTGACTATTTCTTTTCTTCATGATTGTATTTGTTGCAAGGTAGCCCAATATTGAACCCGGTCTTAAAGATCAGACCAACATTTCTTTAACCTTGTTTAATACCATCTTAGAGACCGCTAATACCCGGGTTGAACTTGAACGCTCATGGTCAGCAATTGAATAAGACATAAGTGTCCAAAAACATTGGGAAGGTAGGCAAAGACAGTCTAGGAATCAGCCATAGCTTTCTTTTTCCTACATTTTTGTTCTATTTTTCATGTCCTTAGACCCTCGCATCTCTAGGAGAAGAAGATTTTTATCACTAGAAATTAATCCTATTGCTGAAATCGGAAGAAGAAACGTTGTTTTTTCAGCCCAACAAAGTACTCTAAGGAGAACTTTTTATGATTCAGCTAGTTTGGCTTTCTCTCCCTTACCTATCGTTCACGAGATGACATCTAGTGGTGTCTCTGGTGGCACTAGAGGTGCTTCCTCATCTCAACCTTTAGCCTCGTCAGTGATTGATATCTTATATAGTCACCAAGTCCCTGTCCAATCTACTACAAATCCTGCCAAAGTCATTAAAAGGTATGGGCTATTTCAGTTTGAAGAAGATGCTACAATTACTCTACGGCATGTTTCCTCCCCTATTAACCTAGCACGTGTTATTCGTCCACTTCCTAAATTCAAAGAGAATATTCCTAGGTTTTCAAGGAATAACACAGTCGCTATGAATGAACACTTGGTGGCATTTTCTAATGTCTGTCACAACATAGGAGCCAATGACAATGACAGTTGTATGTGCTTATTTGTTAATTCTCTACAAGATAAGGTTGCGGCCGATTTGTTTGACCTTCCTCCCAAGATTCTCTCTACTTGGGAGGACTTAGTGTATTTGTTCAAGTCTACCTATGGGTAATCCAAAAGCCCAGTCGAGCAGTTACGGGAATACATTAACATTACTTATAAGGATGTTGAAACTATCAAGTCTTTCAACTTGTGTTTTACCAAATTATATAATCAAATCCCTGAACTCATTCACCCTCATAACCAAGCCTCTTTCATGCATTACTATAATGCTTTACCTTCCCCCTACCGTCATAGGCTTGAATAAAAGGCCATTGATAACCTTGGTTCCACTCTGCATACTTGTTTAGAGTATGAAGAACAACTTGAAAGAACAAGTCTTCCTAAGAGAGATTCATTTAAAAAGACAGACATGTCCGCCCTCTTACAGCTTGTACAAGACATGAATAATCGAATTATAGTGTATGAGAGGAAAGGAAATGTCCCTTCACTTACCCCTAGGGCTTCATCATCTTCACCAGCTACTATTGTTCAGGTTTCTAAGGTTTTTGAAAGCCAAGGAAATACCTCCCCTCTTCGCACTTCCAAATACAACATTCTCAATCAGTTGGCCAATATTAAAGTTGATGCTACCCTCCTGGACATGGTTGTCGTCCCTGAGCAACAAAAGCATCTGAAAATTTTTATGGAAGGAAAAGATTCCATTGTTCCCAACCTCTCTAAAGAGGTAGATGAAGAGGATTCATTTGTAAATAAAGTAGGTGTACATAACTTTAGACAGCCTATAAAAAAAAACCTCGTTTTATATTTCTGTAAAGATTATGGACAAGATTGCCCATTGTTGTCTCATTGATGGTGGTTCGGGCCCAAGTGTAATGTACAAGATTATTATGGAAGTGTTAAGCCTGTCTTGTACAAATGAAAACACCAGAAGCATTCCCTCTTATAATAGTTTACAACAAACTACCATAGGTGATATCAAGGACGTGACCTTGATTTTGTGCGCGCATCCTGAAATAAGGACAACCCTTAATATTCAGGTAATTGATATGCCAGTGAGTAATTACTCGATCATATTAGGAAGATATTGGAAATATTTGACGGGTGGATACCTCTCACTTGATGGGACACACTTATCTGTTCCTTAGAATGGTAAAAAAATCATAGTCCTAAGGGAGGGGAGAATTTCACCTTACATAGAAAGTGTCCCACATCCTATTGTAAATTGTATCAAGAAGGACATATGAGTGTATTCCATATTTGCAGATGAGGAAAACACTACCTTGGAATAAATCAACTTATAGGATGGGATGTAGCATATGCACTTTGATGGTTCATGCTCCAATGAAGGAAACAGAGCCGCTATTATCTTGTACTCTCTTGTCGGTAAAATTCATAACTTTTCTTATAGGTTAGAGTTTGCTTGCACAAACAATGTCCCTGAATTTGAAGAATTATTGTTAGCCTGTAAAGACCGGATTTGAATTAATGTTTAAATTTCTACCAAATTACTGTAATTTCTGTAATTTCTATAAGCTTTGCAAAGAAGTAAACTTTTCAAAATTTTCAAATTATCTCAACACTTACGCTAACACTTACGCAAGTAGAATTTGGCAATAAGTAATAAATCTAAGTAAACAATCC
>ML806734.1:322963-348236 GCA_009831015.1 Picea engelmannii
AAAATTTTCAAATTATCTCAACACTTACGCTAACACTTACGCAAGTAGAATTTGGAAATAAGTAATAAATCTAAGTAAACAATCCATGAATTTGAATTTACATACCTCACTCTGATGCTATCCGCAGCTTGCTCCCTTCGCTTTCTTCCTTAGGACACCACCCCAAAACCAACCTCCCTGCCGACTAGTAGCGCCTAGCCCTAGGATATCAATGGATATCCTAGCCCTCCGAGCCCAAAACCTCCTCAGCCCCCCGGTGCACTGTAAATTCCACTGTAAATTCACTCTGTCCAATACTGACCAATGCTCCAAGTTCTCCCCCAAAATCCTTTCTCCCCTCTCGTCAATGAAAAAAAAATAAAAAAAATCCCTCTCCACTCCTTTCTCCCCCCCTTATTCCTCCTTCACCGCCCCCCTACATTAACTCCCACCTAACTCTTTATTACACCTTATCCATTCATTAATCCTCTTATCTCCTCGGGATCCTTATGTGATCCCTTCATGAATACGTAACTTGATTAAATGTTTTATTTTATTCTCCCTCTTTAATTTAATACTTTATTCATTAGTTAATCAATTAATAATCAAATTAATCATTAACCATATTGATTAAAGAGTTAATTATACTTAAATTAAGCATAGTCAAGAATAACTATTTAATAACAATAATTAGTTAAGGTTATTTAATAACTAATTATAGTTTAGCTAACTTTTAGGATTATTTATTAAATTAATCATCTTAATAATTAAGGGTCGTTACATAGCCATTGAAAATTCCTATAATCTAGGTTGTGGTCACCTTATAGTTTTTTAGGATTCTGAACTTGTTGTAAACCTTGTAGGTAGAATATACTCTCCTAGAAACAATTTAATGAAACTTTACACCCAAATTGTTTGGGAACTTATCTCGAACTTACTATCTTTCAACATCACTCATGTTAAAAGTAAATTGAACTCAATGGATGACATGTTAGTAGTTTTTACAGCCTCTCCTACTCGGTAACTTCTGCCACAAAGACCTGATTGTACCTTTCAATCTATGTATCATCCGCTCATCCCTGACAATGTAGAGTCATGGGAGGTCTTCCCTAGCGATGAGAGCATCTTTGCTTTCATCCAAAATGAACCTTATAAGCCTAAGGAAATTAAATCAATGGAAGATAACAAAATTCCTAAAGGCTTGACTCCTCTAGAAAGTTCATTTTCATCGAGTGATGTAGGCAACAAAGAAAAACATAAAGAAGAGGAATCGAAAAGAAAAGTGGTTGAAACCATTTCCTTGAACATTGGAACACCTGACTCTCCAAAGAATGTTTAAATAGGTGTCCAATGTTCTGATAAAGAAAAATTGAAGTTCGCTAAGCTGCTTGGTGAATTTTAAGATGTTTTTGCTTGGTCTTATGAGGATCTTCATGGTTTTGATCATTCTCTTATACAACATGTCATTCCTATCAAGGAGGGCATAAAACCAATTAGGAAAAAACAAAGACCCATTAACCTTGCGTTGAAAGCAACTATTCGAAAGGAGTTGGAAAAACTCTTGAAGGATGGGATCATTTTCCCAGTTAAGTATTCTGAGTGGGTTTCCAATTTGGTTCTAGTTTGGAAAACAACTGGTCAGATCAGATTATGTGTATATTTTCGTGCATTGAATAGGGCTAGTATAAAATACCACTTTCCTCTCCCTAATATGGAAATGATTTTTCAGAAAGTTGCACGGTTACAAATGATGTCCTTTGTTGACGGTTTTATGGTTACAATCAAATCAAGGTAAAAAGGACAGATAAATATAAAACCACTTTTATTACTCGTTGGGGCACTTTTTCTTATGAACGTATGCCTTTTGGATTATATAATGCATGTACCACTTTCCAAAGAGCTATGCAAATAGTTTTTGATGATTTGATCGGCAAAATTATTCAGATTTATCTTGATGACTTAGCTATGTATTCTAAAAATGGATCAGATCATTTTGGTCATCTTAAAAAGGTTCTCATGCGATGCAGGAAATTTGGCATTTCTATAAATCCTTCTAAGTCTATTTTCGGCGTTACCAAGGGAAAACTCCTTGGACACATTGTCTCTGATTCAGGAATAACCATAGATCCTGAAAGGATTGTTTCTATCCTAAATCTTCCTGCTCCTACTTTCAAGAAGGAGGTTCAAGCCTTTATGGGTGTTATCAACTTTGTCCATAGGTTTTTTCCTGATTTTTTTGTAATGGTAAAACCAATTCATAATATTCTTAAGAAAGATCGCTCCTTTTCTTAGACAGATGATGTCAAAAATGCTTTTGTAGGGATTACGAAAGAAATCAGTTATGCACTGGTTTTGGTGAAGCCAGATTTTGAGAAAGAATTTCTGAAATATACTAATGCCACAGAGGAAGCAGTCTCTGCTATCCTCATGCAATGTGATGACCGAAGTAATGAAAAACCAGTGGCTTACATGAGTCAAATGTTATCAAACGATGAGCTTAAATATTCTTTTATTGAAAAGCATGTTTTTGCTCTTGTTAAATTTGTTGAAAAGTTCTGCCACTTCATCTTAGGTAAGCATACGTTGGTAAAAGTCCCTTTACCTACTGTCAAGTTTTTACTCTCACATACTTATACTTCAGGGAAGCTTTCACATTGGCTTTCCAAGATCCAAGAGCATGATTTAAATATCGTGACTTCTAACACCATCAAGGGGTGTGACTTAGCCCTTCACTTAGCTCAGCATGCTGAAACTAGTGAAGAAATTGATGAGCAAGATAGCTCTCTATCAACATTGTTTTATATTTACAATCAAATACTTCCTGTGTATGAACATCCTTGGTATAAAGACCTGGTTTATTACTTGAAAAATAAAATATGTCCAGATAACTTAGATACCCATCAAAGAAGAAGGCTTTGTCTCGAATTAGCTAGATACGTCATTATAGGAGACTTCTTGTTTAGGAGATTTGTTGAGGAATCATAGAAATTATTGCAAGAGAGTCATGGTTCTTCTAATTTTTTTATTCATGTAGGAGGTCACTTTTCTGCTAAAACCATTGATTTTAAGATTATCAGAAAAGGATACCATTGGCCTTCAATCTTTCATGATTCTTATATTTTTTCAAGATCTTGTGACAAGTGCCAGAAGTTTGCTGGGAAAGAATGTCTTTCATCCATGCCTTTACAACCTGTCCTCCCGGAATTTCCTTTTTAAAAATGGGGTTTGGACTTTATTGGTCCTATTAATCTTTCGTCTTCAGCAGGGCAAGTCTTTATCTTCACAGCCACAGACTATTTTACGAAATGGACTGAAGGTGTCCCGCTTCAGCATTCGCATGATGAGAAGGTGATTTCTTTTCTTGAAACTAATATTTTTTCCATATTTGGTCTTCCTTTGGAAATTATTACAAATAATGGTCCCACTTTTATTTCTGCTAAGTTGACCCAATTTTTAGCTAAGTTGGGGGTTAAAAATTTTACCTCGTCATCTTATTATCCCCAAGGTAATGGGTAGTTTGAGCCTACCAATAAGAATCTGGTAATAATTATCAAGAGACTCATTGAAAATAAGCCTCGTCAATGGCACACTCTCCTCACTTACGCCCTTTGGGCAGATCGCACTACCACCAAGGTGAGCACTAGTTTCACTCCTTTCCAACTTTTTTATTGTCAAGAATTAATTCTGCCTACTAAGCTGGAACTTTCCTTCTTAAGGTTAATGCTACATGTTGAAGAGTTAAAATCTTCTGATGTTTCTCAAATAATGAATGCACTTTTGGCTTTAGAGGAGCAAAAGACGTTTGCCTTGGATAATATAAAGCGAAGACAACTGACTATTAAAAGATATGTCAACAAAAGTATCAAGGTTGTCAAATTTAAAGTTAATGAAAAGGTATTGTTGTGGGATTCAACTCACGTTGATAGAGGAAGGCATTCAAAATTCCAAAAATTATGGTTGGTTCCATTTAAGATCACTTTTGTCCTAGACGCAAATTCTTATATCCTAAAGGACTTACAAGAGCGATTGTTTTCCTACAACACTAACGGTTCCCACTTAAAACACTACGTGGAACCAACTCAAAATTTGTAATGTTGTGTGGAATGTTGTAAGTATTATAGTAGTTTTAATTGCTTCAGTTTTACATTTCTATTTCACATTTATGTTATTTCAATTCTGCTTATTTCAATTATGTTGTTTCATTTCCACTATGACATTTCTTGTTATTTTGTTTCTTTTGACTTCTTTCTTGTCAAAATAAAATGTTGGATCAGTTTTTCCACAGCGACGCTATTCTGGAAAGTTTTGTTAATCAATAACAGTCAAGTTACATAGTTATCATGATGTTCCACTTGGAAGCATCACTGAAATTTTTATCTGCTTCAACTGTTGTTTTATAAGATAGTTGGTTTTATCCCTCTTCTACTTTTCTTTTCTTCCATCCATTTCAAGATCCAAAAGAGCATATCAGAATTTTTTTCTCCTTGAAGTCAAGAACACTTTACTATGGTTAATTGAATGATTATGCTTACAGGGATAAACCCCCTCATACTTAACACTTTCCATGAGTTACTCACAAATTCCCAATCATCTTTCCCTTAAATCTGCTCACTTCCCCCTCTGGCATAATCATTTTGATGTATATCTTCTTGATATGATGTTACTAGTATGTGAAACTAGACATTATGAGTTCTTAATCTATTGGAAACAGATTTCCCTATGGAGTCTCCAGTTTGTTGACGATTAAAATCTTAACAATGAATTTTGCCCGCAAAGTATTGCTAAAAGCGTTATTGTTTAATTATTATAATAATGTAATACTAGTAGGAGGGACCCCCTTGTATATTAGAGGCACAAGGATAGACATATTACACACATTTTGTTGTTGTTATGATGTTGCCTACATAGTCCTACATTTTCGATGATGCATTCTTGGTTTCATTTGGCGTGATAATGAGTGGATAGTTCGTTATTGTTGAATGTTGTTGGTAATCACTTGCGACACGGAACAGTTTCCATGGGTATGAGGATCATGTTGTTTACAGGTGTTATGTAACTTAGTTACTAATTCATGTATTGATTACGTATCCACATATATGCAAGGGATATTTAAATGGGAGCTTGATCAAAACAAAGAAAAAACTATGAAAAGCTTCTAGAGTTATAGCAAAAGGAAAAAAACTATGTATTAATCCTAAAGCCCTGATAAAAGACTACATGCAAACTTCGAATGAAAAAATTAATGGATACAAGTGTTAGTCCTAACTATTATACTATGGTTTGGTTAAAGGGATATGCAATTTTTATTAAAAGATTGAAAGGAGGAACATATAGCACTGTTGATATGTGATTATTGTGTGAAGTTATGGAAAGGGTTAACGTAGAGATATGAGATATCTCGGGTGGCGCACTATGCATTTGATATGGTATCGGATCTTATGATGGATATGGAATTGAATTTTGGCATTGGTTATGGTTTGATGTTTGTGGTGAATGTTATGTTAGTGGGATATCTCGTACATAAATTGAATGGGGTCATGTGAGGAAGCGATGTGCATTTACTGCACGTTACTCCAAACCTCCCTACTACCCGTCACCCTAGCATTGTTGCATTGTTGCATTGTTGCTCTGTTGGTTGTGGATGCTCTGCGTTTTAAGGTTTTGGAAGGGAAAGCTTGTCCAACTCATCATTTAAGCGATTTTCTCACAGGTATGGTTATTTTATCTCCATCCATGATGGATTCTCTGTATTATGAATCAAATGGTGGCTCAGGAATGCATGGATTCTGTGTTTTCTTGAGTTTTTCGACTGTGTGTAAATATGGTTGTGTGGCTTTCTGTGATGACTAGGAAATGTTGATTATTGTAAGCAGAATAATGAGTATTATTGAATATAAAGGTTGTGCATTGGTTATTTTCTCGGTCAGTGTTGTTTTTTATGATGGTTCTCTTTGAAATAATGGTGATAGTGGTGCAATGAAGCTCTGTATTTTATGGTTGAAGGGTTTTTACCATCGGTTTTATTTCATTGATTGTCAACTCATTTCTCTCTCGGTCATTGTCATAATCTTTATCCGATTGCAGAATAACTATCGACAGTTGGGTGCTTCTATTATCTAAACCTTGAATTGTTGTTGATTCTCTTTCCTTACTGTCGTTTCGTTGAAAGATTTCCAAAAGTCCAGTCTTGGTCGGCCTGAATGTTAATACAGGTATGTGTTTGTGTTAAATGGATGCGAATTGCTAAGGGATTCCACAGACCACTCCTCTCATTCCTGCTATAATGCACCTCCTAAGTGTTGGAAAGAAACATTATCTCTCTGTGTGTTTGGGTTATTAGTTTAATGATTGTGGGAGTTTGAAGACATGTGCTCCCTCATTTATAAACCCATCCTTTTGGTCGAATATTTGTGTGGTCCTTCTATGAGGAATTCGTTTGAAAAAATAAGAAAGAAAATGAGTGGTTGCTTACAACCGAGAGTTTTCTTTCTACCCATTTATGGTATCGATCATTGTGTTTAATCCAGCATGATCTTGATTGCATAACAAGACACTTGTGTGAGTTTTACCAAGCCCGATCAGGGTTCTGGCAAGATAAAAAGAGGTGCATGTGTGTCAATTTAGATATGTTTGCTTCATATATTATATGGTTCTATGGGAATCATCGTGCAGACTATCATTTGTTTTTAAAAGAAGTTTACATATGTTGATGCACATAGAAAGCAAGCTCAGGGTTCCATTTTGTTTTGAATTGGCTCTTGTTGTCGATTCAAGATGGTAACGATTATATGATTGAAGACTTTGTGTTGTGATTGGTCCCTCACATATGATCTTAAGTCTGTCTGTGATTGAAAGGGCACTTGTGTATACTAAATCGGGCTCAATTGTTGATTAGAGGACAATGACTATCGATTGTTTATTGTGGTGCATTATTGATTATCAGGGATAAATGTTGGGCATATTATAACAAGAATTGTTGTGCATGTTTTGTTTATTTTAAAAGGAAGAGATCAGAGTTATAATATATAGTATTGCTGAATGGAAAAAAAATTCATAATTTATAATGCACAAATTGTTATAAATTAAAGATTTCTAGGAAATTTAATTATTATTGAGACATCAAGCAATTTGCATACAATTGAGGAACAAGGAATATTTTGGTCTTGAAAGTGGATGCATTTTGGATTAAATTTGAAACAGAGTTATGATAGTTGATTAATTTAAATTATTTTATGAACAATATCCATCTAATTCCCTTTCATTTTCTCACTTTTTCGCTCATTATAAATCCCCTCACGATCCCAAATTCATTTTTGCACACCCTGTTCATTAAAATTAAATTAAAGTTATGTATGGAAGCGATTAAGAAATAACACAAAGATAGATGACAGTTGATATGTTTTGTTTATTGTTGCACAGTCAATTGTTTAATGAATTGTTGAGCAGTAATTGTGTTCCTACTCCCTTTCATTTTATCACTTTTTCTCTCAATACAATCCCCTCAGATATCCCTGAACCCTAGTTCACCCCCTGCTCATTGACAATTATTAAATGATTTTTATGGATTGGATTGCATGGGTCTAATGTGATTGTTGTGCCAAACTTTGTTTCATGTTAAGAGAATGCCATGTATGGTCTGTTTAAGAAGGTAGTTGTTAATAATTGTTGCATACATAATGAGCTTCTTCAGCAGAGGAAATCATGGACGAAATAATAGGGGCAGAGGAAATTGGAACAGAGGGCCTAGAAGGCTCAAATTCTTAATACATTTCGAAGCAGATCCTCAAGAGTTAAACCAACGCTTTCAAGATGGATTTTTCAATTGGATTGGACAAGGGGTATTCCAACCTAGACGAGAGACGCCTCCCTTCCAACCCCAACATGTCCCTGGTATCCATGTGCCCCATCATGTTTCATTGCAACCTAAACTTTCCGAGAATGACGGATGGCAGGAGATTGTTCACCCAACAGTCTCCCAACATCGTGGTTGGCCAAATTTGTCTCTACCTGCTCGTCCTCCACCTGTTAACCCAAATGTCCATATTTCCCCTACACACTCACCTGTACAGTCTTCCCATGCAAGAAAAAGACTCAAAATTGAAGCCCACTACCTGCATGACAAAAGAAAATTTGTTGTTATCCCCTCCTCTCCCTCAAGTGATTCAGCCAAATCTGTATCATCATGTATGCACTTGAGAGATGATTGTTCCCATGTCATCAATGAGATCAAGCCTCAAGGTAATACACAACCTAAGGCCAATTCAGGGAAGTCAAAAGGGGATAGCAGCAACAAAGGAAAAATTGTCTCTCAAAGTGGCAAATACGGTTTTTTATTATGGTTTATTATTGTTTTATTGAGGACAGTGGACTACTGAAGGTTTTGGACAACAAACTATTTTTGGATATTTTGGATATTATATGTTTGGATATAATTTGAAATATCATTGATATTTAATTTTCAAATTATGGGAATGATTATGGGAGCCACAAGGAGGGATGTGTTTGATTGATTGACTAGTTATGTTTATTTATGTTAAGAAATTAAAGGGAGTCACAAGGGGCCCACCTACTAGTTATTATTTATTAAAAGACCCTTATTATTATTATATTAGTTCTTTCTCTAAACTAAAAGTTAGTTGAGTTTTAGTTAAGTTAACTAAATGAGGTAGTTGAACTACTTCAACTAATTTGGAATGCATAAATTCCAAATGAGAAGGAAGAACAAGGGAAGAATAGAAGGAGAAAGCATATTAAGGTTTGTTATTGAGTTTTATTGAGATAGTTATGTTTTCATTCATTCTTCAGTTCATTAAAAGCCTAATTCTCTTTTATGACAGCAGGGTCCTATTGTAGATAGCAAGGTTCAAAGTTGAACCATATCACTTAGATGCTTGTTTCAGAGGTGTTGATCTATCTTTGATAGTATGTGTAGACTTGTCTGTTTATGAATTAGATTTCATGACTAATAAACGATATTCTGCATATTCAAGTGGGCAACAGTTTGTGGCAAGTTGATTTAGATTTTAAAGTTCAGTTTTTACTTCTTGTCAGAGTCCTTTTGTATGGTTTTCATCGGGGATATCTAAGTTTGACTTTGATCCAAACTCCCTCAGGGATTTTTGTAAAGAGAATGATTATTTTTATTTCCTGGAATGAAATAAGCGATTTTTACTCTATCTCATCAGTCTTAATATGTGACTTGGTATTTTTGCTTTTGTCTCCACATTTACTTTTGCGATCTGCTATATTTAGAAAATTATATAAAAATGTTGAATTTTGCAGCAATCTTTTATTTTAAAAAACTAGTAACTAATACTTGTGGGTTGGGAAACACTTTTTTGAGGCTATAAACATAGGGTAATATTCTCGGCTATTTTACCTTAGTCAAGCAAGATTCGAAAATGCTTGAGTAAGATAAATTCATTTCTTTTACTCAACATTTATTTGGTGACCATACTGAGGAGATCTTCCATATCTCTCTCGTTGATTTTACACTTGATTATCATTGAATATATTTATATTTCTGATATTGATCCTTTGATTGTTTCTTTTCTTCGTGATTGTACCTGTTGCAAGGCAGCCCAATATTGAACCCAGTCTTAAATATTAGACCAACATTGATTTAACCTTGTTTAATACCATCTTAGAGACCGTTAATACCCAGGTTGAACTTGAACGCTCATGGATAGCAATTGAACAAGACATAAGTGTCCAAGAACATTGGGAAGGTAGGCAAAGATAGTCTAGGAATCAATCATAGCTTTCTTTTTCCTACAGTTTTGTTCTTATTTTCATGTCCTTATACCCTCGCATCTCTAGGAGAACAAGAGGTTTATCACTGGAAATTAATACTATTTCTGAAATAGGAAGAAGAAATGTTGTTTTGTCGGCCCAACAAAGTACTCTAAGGATAACTTTGTTTGATTCATCCAGTTCGTCTTTCTCTCCCTTACCTATCGTTCACAATATGGCATATAGTGGTGGCTCTGGTGGCACTAGAGGTGCTTCCTCATCTCATCCTTCAGCCTCGTCGGTGATTGATATCTTATATAGTCACCACGTCCCCATCCAAGTCATTAAAAAGTATGGGTTGTTTCAGTTTGAAGAAGATGCTACAACTACTCTATGGCATGTTTCCTCCCCTCTTAACCTAGCACCTGCTTCTCATCCACTTCGTAAATTCAAAGAGCATCTTCCTAGGTTTTCAAGGAATAACACGGTCACTACGAATGAAAACTTGGTGGCATTTTCTAATGCATGTCACAACATAGGAGCCAATGACAATGACACTTGTATGCGCTTATTTGTTAATTCTCTAGAAGGGAAGGTTGTGGGTGATTTCTTTTACCTTCCTCCCAAGATTCTCTCTACTTGGTAGGAGTTAGTGTATTGGTTCAAGTCTGCATATGGGCAATCCAAAATCCCAGTTGAGCGGTTACATGAATACAATAACATTGCTTATAAGTATGGTGAAACTATGAAGTCTTTCAACTTGCGTTTTACCAAATTATATAACCAAATCCCTGAACTCATTTTCCCTCAGATCCAAGTCTCTTTCATGCATTACTATAATTCTTTACCCTCCCTCTACCATCACAAGCTTGAAGAAAATTCCATTGATAACCTTGGTTCTGCTCTGCATACTTGTTTAGAGTATGAAGAACATCTTGAAAGAATAGGTCTTCCTAAGGGAGATTCAATTAAACAGATAGACATGTCCGCCCTCTTACAGCTTGTACAAGACATGAATAATCGAATAATAGCATATGAGTGGAAAGGAAATGTCCCTTCACTTACCCCTAGGGCTTCATCTTCTTCTTCACCACCCTTTAGAAATCCTAATGAAAACAATTTTCACCCTAAAGCAATCATGCCTCATAGCTGGTGTAACTTTTATGAGGAACACCATGAGGAAAATACTTGTGAGGTAAAGAAGAGTGTCAGAGATAAAATATTTGGTAAAAGACCTAAAACTACTAGTATTGTCCTAGACTTTGGAAAGCTAGAGGATGTTATGATCATAAATACTAGGAATAAATCATATGGTCCAAAAGGTAAATATGATCTTCCTCGCACTTCTTCCATCCCTATCTCATCTTCACCGTTTTCTATTGTTCAGGTTTCTAAGGTTCTTGCAGTCAAGGAACTACCTCCCCTCTTCCCTCTTGCAAATACAACATTCTCAATCAGTTGGCAAATATTAAAGTTGATGCTACCCTCCTAGACATGGTTGTCGTCCCTGAGCAACAAAAGCATCTAAAAAAAATTATGGAAGGAAAAGCTCCCATTGTATCCAACCTCTCTGAAGAGGTAGATGAAGAGGATTCATCTGTAAATAAAATAGGTGTACAAAACCCCCTGTTTTATATTTATGTAAAGATTATAGAAAAGATTGTCCATTGTTGTCTCATTGATGGTGGTTCGAGCCCAAGTGTAACGTCGAAGATTATTATGGAAGAGATAGGCTTGTCTTGTACAAATTAAAATGCCAGAAGCATGCTCTCTTATAATAGTTTACAACAAATGACCATCAGTGATATCAAGGAAGTGATCTTGATTTTGTGCGTGCATCCTGAAATAAGGACAACCCTTAATATTCAGGTAATTGATATGCCAATGAGTAATTACTCGATCGTCTTAGGAATAGATTGGAAATATTTGACGGGTGGATGCCTCTCACTCGACGTGACACACTTATCCGTTCCTCGGAATGGTAAAAACATCATATTCCTAAGGGAGGGGATAATTTCACCTTACATAGAAAGTGTCCCACAGCCTAATGTAAATTTTATCGAGGACCTAGGAGTGTATTCCATCTTTGCAGATGAGGACAACACTACCTTGGAACAAATTGACTTAGAGGATGGGAAGTGAAATATGCACTTTGATGGTTCATGTTCCAATGAAGGAAATGGAGCTGGTATTATCTTGTACTCTCCCGTGGGTAAAATTCATAAATTTTCCTATAGGTTAGAGTTTTCTTGCACAAACAATGTCACTAAATTTGAAGCATTATTGTTAGGCATTGAAAATGCCTATAATCTAGGCGGTGGTCACCTTATAGTTTTTGGGGATTTCGAACTTATTGTAAACCTTGTACTAAGACATACTCTCCTAGCAACAAGTTAATGAAACGTTACACCCAAAATGTTTGGGCACTTATCTCGAACTTACTACCTTACAACATCACTCATGCTAAAAGGGAATTGAACTCAATGGCTGACAAGTTAGCAATTTTTGCAGCCTCTCCTTCTCGGCAACTTCTGTCACAAAGACCTGATTGTACCTTTCAATATTTGTATCATCCGCACATCCCTAACAATGTAGAGTCATGGAAGGTCTTCCCTAGAGATGAGAGCATCTTTGATTTCATCAAAAATGGACCTAATAAGCCTAAGGAAATTATATCAGTGGAAGATAACAAAATTCCTAAAGACTTTACTCCTCTAGAAAGTTCATTTTCATCGAGTGATGTAGGCATCAACTAAAAACATAATGAAGAGGAGTCGAAAAGGAAAGTGGGTGAAACCATTTCCTTGAACATTGGAACACTCGAGTCTCCAAAGAATGTTAAAATAGGTGCCCAATGTTCTGATGAAGAAAAAATGAAGTTCGCTAAGTTGCTTGGTCTTATGAGGATCTTCATGGTTTTGATCATGCTCTTATACAACATGCCATTCCTATCAAGGAGGGAATAAAACCAATTAGGAAAAAACAAAGACCCATTAACCCTGCGCTGGAAGCAACTATTAGAAAGGAGTTGGAAAAACTCTTGAAGGATGGGATCATTTTCCCAGTTAAGTATTCTGAGTGGGTTTCCAATTTGGTTCTCATTCAGAAAACAACTAGTCAATTCATATTATGCGTAGATTTTCGCACATTGAATAGGGATAGTGTAAAAGACCACTTTCCTCTCCCTAATATGGAAATGATTTTGCAGCAAGTTGCAGGGTCACAGATGATGTCCTTACTTGACGGTTTTTTTTTTACAATCAAATCAAGGTAAAAAGGACAGATAAATATAAAACCACTTTTATTACTCGTTTGGGCACTTTTTCTTATGAACATATGCCTTTTGGATTATCTAATGCATGTGCCACTCTCCAAAGAGCTATGAAAATAGATTTTGATGATTTGATTGGAAAAATTATTCAAATTTATCTCGATGACTTAACCGTGTATTCTAAAAATCGATCAGATCATGGTGGTCATCTTAAAAAGGTTCTCATGCAATGCAGGAAATTTGGCATTTCTCTAAATCCTTCTAAGTCTATTTTCAGCGTTACCAAGGGAAATCTCCTTGGACACATTGTCTATGATTCAGGAATAAGCATAGATCCTAAAAGGATTGTTACTATCCTAAATCTTACTGCTCCTACTTCCAAGAAGGAGGTTCAAGCCTTTATGGGTGTTATCAACTTTGTCCGTAGGTTTGTTCCTAATTTTGATGTAATGGTAAAACCAATTCATAATATTCTTAAGCAAGATCGCTCCTTTTCTTGGACAAATGATGTCGAAAATGCTTTTGTAGGGATTAAGAAAGCAATCAGTTCCACACCAGTTTTGGCGAAGCCAGATTTTGAGAAAGAATTTATGATATATACTAATCCCACAAAGGAAGCAGTCTTTGCTATCCTCATGCAATGTGATGATCGAAGTAATGAAAAAACAGTGGCTTACATGAGTCAAATTTTGTCAGACGATGAGTTTAAATATTCTTTTATTGAAAAGCATGCTTTCGCTCTTTTTAAAGTTGTTGAAAAGTTTTGCCACTTCATCTTAGGTAAGCATACGTTGGTAAGAGTCTCTTTACCTGCTGTCAAGTTTTTACTCTCACAAACTTATATTTCAGGGGCACTTGCACATTGGCTTTCCAAGATCCAGGAGAATGATTTAACTATTGTGACTTCTAACACCATCAAGGGACGTGACTTAGCCCTTCACTTAGCTCAGCATGTTGAAACTAGTGAAGAAATTGATGAGCAATATAGCTCTCTATCAGCATTGTTTTATCTTGACAATCAAATCCTTCATGTGTCTGAACATCCTTGGTATAAATATCTGGTTTATTAATTGCAAAATCAAAGATGTCCAGATAACTTAGATACCTATCAAAGAAGAATGCTATGTCTCGAATCATCTAGATATGTCATTATAGGAGACTTCTTGTTTAGGAGATTTGTCGATGGTAAGTTGCTTCTCTATGTGAACAATGAGGAAGCATAAAAATTGTTACAAGAGATTCATGGTTCTTCTAATTATGTTATTCATGTAGGAGGTCACTTTTCTACTAAAACCATTTCTTTTAATATTATTAGAAAAGGATACTATTGGCCTTCAATATTTCGTGATTCTTATGTTTTTTCAAGATCTTGTGACAAGTGCCAAAAGTTTGTTGGGAAAGAACGCCTTTCATCCATGCCTTTACAACCTGTCCTCCTGGACTTTCCTTCTTCAAAATGGGGTTTGGACTTTCTTGGTCCTATTAATCTTCCATCTTCAGCAAGGCAAGTCTTTATCTTGACATCCACAGACTATTTTACAAAATGGACTGAAGTTGTCCTGCTTAAACATTCGCAGGATGAGCAGGTGATTTCTTTTCTTGAAACTAATATTTTTTCCATATTTTCTCTTCCTTTGGAAATTATTACAGACAATGGTCCCACTTTTATTTTTGCTAAGCTGACCCGATTTTTAGCTAAATTGGGGGTTAAACATTTTACCTCATCAACATATTATCCCCAAGGTAATGGGCAGGGCGAGTTTAACAATAAGAATCTAGCAAGAATTATCAAGAGGGTCATTGAAGATGAGCCTCGTCAATGGCACACTCTCCTCACTTACGCCCTTTGGGCAGATCACACTACCACCAAGGTGAGCATTGGTTTCACTTTTTTCCATCTTGTTTATGGTCAAGAAGCCATTTTGCCTACTAAGCTGGAAATTTCCTCCTTGAGGTTAATGCTACAAGTTTGGACTTTTGGCTTTAGAGGAACAAAGGACATTTGCCTTGGATAATACAAAGAGAAGACAACAGACTGTTAAAAGATATTTCAACAGAAGTATCAAGGCTGTCAAATTTAAAGTTAATGAAAAGGTATTGATGTGGGATTCATCTCATGTTGATAGAGGAAGGCATTCAAAGTTCAAAAAATTATGGTTGGGTCAGTTTAAGATCGCTATTGTCCTAGGCACAAATTCTTACATCCTAAAGGACTTACAAGAGCGATTGTTTTCCTACAGCACTAACGGTTCCCAGTTAAAACACTGTGTATAACCAACTCAGAAGTTTTAACATTGTGTTGAATGTTTTTTGTATTATAGTAGTTTTAAGCTTTGATTTTACATTTTTGTTTTAAATTTTTGTTATTTCAATTCTGCTTATTTCAATTTTGTTGTTTCATTTACACTATGACATTTCTTGCTATTTTGTTTCTTTTGACTTCTTTCTTGTCAAAATAAAATGTTGGATCAGTTTTTCCACAGCGAGGTTTTTCTGCAAATTATTGTTAATCAATAACAGTCAAGTTACACAGCTGTCATGATGTTCCCCTTTGAAGCATCAGTGAAATTGTTATCTGCTTCAAGTGTTGTTTTACAAGATAGTTGGTTTTATCCCTCTTCTTCTTTCCTTTTCTTCCATCCATTTCAAGATCCAAAAGAGCATTTCAGAAAAAAATTCTACTTGAAGTCAAGAACGTTTTACTGTGATTAATTGAATGATTATGCTTACAGGGGTAAACCCCCTCATACTTAACACTTTTCATGAGTTATTCCCAAATTTCCAGTAATATTTCCATTAAATCCGCTCACTTCCCCCTGTGGCATAATCTTTTTGATGTATATCTTCTTGATCTGATGTTACTGGTCTGCGAAACTAGACATTTTGAGTTCGTAATCTGTTGGAAACAGATTTCCCTATGCAGTCGCCAGTTTGTTGACGATTAAAATCGTAACGATGATTTTTTCTCGCAAAGTATTGCTAAAAGCGCTATTATTTAATTATGATAATAATATAATACTAGTACGTGGGACCCCCTTGTAGACTAGAGGCGCAAGGATAGACATATTACACATATTTTGATGTCGTTATGATGTTGCCTACATAGTCCTACATTTTTTATGATGCAGTCTTGGTTTCATTTGGTGTGATAATGAGTGGATAATGCATTATTGTTGAATGTTGTTGGTAATCACTTGCGACATAGAACAGTTCCCATGGGTATGAGGATCATGTTGTTTACAGGTGCTATGTAACTTAGTTACTAATTCATGTATTGATTACTTATCCACATATATGCAAGGGATAATTAAATGGGAACTTGATCAAAACAAAGAAAAAAACTATGAAAAGGTTCTGGAATTATAGAAAAAGTAAAGAAACTATGTATTAATCCTAAAGTCGTGATAAAATACTACATGCAAACTTCGGATGAAAAAATTAATGGATACAAGTGTTATTCCTAACTATTATACTATGGTTTGGTTAAAGGGATATGCAATTTTGATTAAAATATTGAAAGGAGGCACATATAGCAATGTTGATATGTGATTATTGTGTGAAGTTATGACAAAGGTTAACATAGAGATATGAGATATCTCAGGTGGTGCACTATGCATTTGATATGGTATCAGATATTACAATGGATATGGCATTGAATTTTGGCATTGGTTATGGTTTGATGTTAGTGGTGAATGTTAAGTTAATGGGTTGGCTCATACATGAATTGAATGGGATCGGGTGAGGAAGCGACGTGCATTTACTACACATCACTCCAAACCTCCCTACTGCCCGTCACCCTAGCATTGTTGCATTATTGCATTGTTGCTCTGTTGGTTGTGGATGCTCCACATTTTCAAGTTTTGGAAGGGAAAACTCGGCCAACTCATCATTTAAGCGATTTTTTCACAAGTATGTTTCTTTTCTCTCCATCCATGATGGATTATCTATACTATGAATCAAATGGTGGCTCAGGAATACATGGATTATGTGTTTTCTTGAGTTTTTCGACTGTGTGTAAATATGGTGTTGTGGCTTTCTATGATGACTGTGAAATGTTGATGATTGTAAGAAGAATAATGAGTATTGTTGAATATAAAGGTTGCGCATTGGTTATTTTCTCGATCAATGTTGTTTTTTATGATGGTTCTCTGTGAAATAATGGTGACAGTGGTGCAATGAAGCTCTGTGTTTTATGGTTGAAGGGTTTTTACCACCGGTTGTATTTCAGTGACTATCAACTCATTTATCTCTCAGTCATTGTCGTAATCTTTATCCGGTTGCAGAGCAACTATCGACAGATGGGTGATTCTGTTATCTAAACCCCGAACTGTTGTTGATGCCTGCCCCTTACTGTCTTTTCATTGAAAGCTTTCCAAAATTCCAGTCTTGGTCGGCCCGAATGTTAATATAGGTCTATGTTTGTGTTAAATGGATGTGAGTTTCTAAGGTATTCTACACACCACTCCTCTCATTCCTACTATAATGCACCTCCTAGGTGTTGCAAAGAAACATTATCTCTCTATGTTTTTTGAGTTCTATCATTGTTTGAATTAATTGTCGTCTCTTCTCTTCAAAAAAGTGTTGGTGACATATGTGTGCAACTAGGTTGTTTAAACTCGAATTGCCATATTGGGAAGTCATGAGTGTCGTGCATGTTCTCGCGCACCCCAGCGGGGGTCCATCCTTGGTTAGTTGGTCACAGTGGCCCCTAGTGGGCCACAATGCCTTTTGACATGTATCCCTCAGATCAGTTTCATCCACTAAGATATTGAGCTTGACCCTTCTAGATCCAAGGTAATTCACTGACTCCCCCCTACTTCTTTATTCTTGTAGGATTCGTCTGTTTTCTCAATGGGGTTAAGTAGAATTGATCAAGAAAAACCCTTTCTCCATGCATGTGGTTCCTTTATGTGCCCTGTGGGAGACCGGGGATCAGGGGGAGAGGGCTTATTTCATGGTATCCCATAGGGCCTTTAGGTATTTTTGGTGCATCACATGTTGTTGCATGGCTATCCACAACCATTCACAAGAACACATGTATTGATGAATATCTATGTTTGGTATGAATATTTCTTGTATAGATGCTTTGACTACTGCCCATTCTCGATAAAGTTCTCGATGTGTTTCCTACCAATGCATAGAAATTCCTATGAGAACTGTATCCAGAGCGTGAACGCGGTGGTGTTCGGGACTATGTTGTATCCCGACAAAAAATGCATCCACCGAATCTGACCCATTGTACCGGTAGGATCCAAATTCTTCCTCACGCACTTCAGTGGTGATATGCACACACCTCCTTGTCGATACTTCATAAATTTTATGTTACCACCTTTCCATGGCTTCTTTAGAATCGATGTCATATGATCTCATGCTCCACCAAATTAACTCTCTGTCTGCATTGGGGTTGATGTAGTCTTCCCTACGCCTAGTGATTTTATAAATGTTCTCAATTATAGAGCTCTGTGCATCCTCATCCACCGGCTCATTGTACTAGTCCCCTTCATTAGGATCTAGAGGTGCAATTACGCGCAAGGTGTATGTTTCAAATGACATCTTCCTCTTCTTCAAATTTAGCACTGCATTGTTTTCAAAGGCCCAGTCAATGCCAAGCAATGAAGGGTATGGATCGAAGTCATCCATAATCTCTATGACTTCAAAATCAACCTTCATTTTCACCCCTTCTATATTCACCTCCACTTGCTCCAGTTGGCCTATAGGATAGATCCTATATTGGTTTTCCAACCACATCTAGATGGGTGACCAGACCAAATTTCATTTCCCCATCAACTCATGGGACTAATTTAGCAGAATATTGACGTCGGACCCTAGATCCAATATGACTCCATCTATATTATAACCACCAAGCTCAGTTGTCATCTTGAACTCTCTTCTAGTGCATTTATTCTTGTTGATCTAACAAACCTCATTTTCTGGTAGAGGGGATAATATACTTCTATCTATCAGCTCCTTCCCCATACAAGTGGCTAACATATGCATCAATTTCTCCGCAACATCAGGATCATTGATCAATCTCAAGCAGCAATGTAGGAAATTACTTACTTTATCTTCAGTGTCTATCTTGCAACCCAAGTCACACAATGCTTTTGCATGTGTTGCACAATGTAATTCCTCAAGGAGATGTTCATCAATCACTCTTTGCTCGACGCGTCATATATATTCTTTTTTGTGTGCTTCTTCCATTGACCTCTACGTTGCACATTACATCTCCTCACGCATACGAGCTTCCTCCAACGATATTTGTGTCGCGGTTGCAACTCTTCTTGGGCACAAGCCTCTTCCAACGAACTTTGTGTTTCTCGTTGCTCCTCTTCATTGATACGGACATTGTCAAGCGACCTCTATGTCACTCACTTCACTTCTTCATGGATTCGATCCTCCTCAATTGATATTTGGGTCAAGTGTTGTATCTCTTCATACACTCTTTCTTCTTTCATGGCTCTCTACGCATCGCGCAGAAACTACTTTTGTTGGGCAGCATCGAACTTAGGAGGGAGTTGTGCAACCCCTTTGATTTTCCCCTACGACCTTGGACCTGAATTTTCACCATGCTTGAATTCCATTCCTTTCTTTGCTAATCCTCAGGTTATAACTTGGACATCAACTTCCCCTTTCCTTCTTCTTATTCCCGCGCAGCTCCACATGAACCATGTTGCATTTTAATTTATTTTATTCCCACTTTTTTACTAAGCCGAGGCTGTCCTCTATGACATGCTTGAGGCTATAACGGTATCTGCAAAGCGTGCACGATTTGATAAAAAACTAATCTCTCCACAATTGAAACAAGTGGGGGGTCTGTGTCTCCCTCCTCCATATCCTCATCTGCGACTGCACCCATAACCACCTATGCGGCCTCCTTAGTATATGTCTCTCTCAGCACCACCATGATCACCACCCTTTTGTTCTTCTTGTACCTAGAATGCATCATGAGTATTTTCCTGCATTAGCTGGAGTGATCGGCAATTGTTGACATCATGTCCCATGGATTTGTATAATTCGCAAAATGGAGTATGATGCATCTTCATATACTTATCCAAAGTTGGACAGCAGGGTGGTACATGGCCCCACTATCTGCAAACCTTGCACCACTCTACCTGAGGCCTAGCTAGAAATGCATTTGGCATGCTCGTCACGACATATTTTTCAAGTATAGGGAAATCATCCCTACAATGCCCCTCAGATCAACATGTGGTACACCAGACGTGCTCGTGCACAAATTTTGTTTTAGTCATATCTTTCAACTACATCATCAAGTTGGCCAATTGTGACTCCACCTATGCCAATCTTGTCGACATCTTTGCCCCTCTTAATGTATCCTCCAAGTGCATCACAATATCCATGACCTTTTCTTGAGTCGTCACCTTCTACTGGGTGAGCGGGACTTGGATATGGTGGAGCAAACCCACAATGAACCATTCTCTGTGTTGCACATCCTGGATATGGAATGTCAACCTATCCAACAATATTGAACTGTTGGTCATAGTCCCACACAGTTTCTCCTTGTTTCTACTTAATGATCTCCTTGATTTATGTAATACATTGAGACTCTAACTTAGGTTTCCTGAACTCCTTAAGCAGATATTGTTTGATTTCTATCAGGGACCTCACTTGTCATGTTGGCGCAGTGGCCTTGTACTTCATGTACCACGTCAAGGCTTTGTCCCTAAACATGGTCTCCAGCTGCGCAATCTTTGCTTCTTCGTCTGTGATCCTCTTCATATACCATATTGATTCACATGTGAACCAATGTTGTTTTGCATCATCCTTACCCATTCCATGGAAAATGGGTAACGTTGGGGTGCTATCATGATTGCTCATCTTCAATCTTGAACTAACTACTTCGATATGACTGTTGGGTCTCATGGTTCTCAACACTAATACTCTCCTTGGTGAAGTAGCACTGACTTCACATTTTTCTTCATTGTCCCTTCTCTTTTCCTTCTACTCTTTCTCCTATTCCAATCTCCTTGTTATATGTTGTTATTTCTTCTTGATTACAAATGCGCAAGGGGGTTGGTTCAAATGGGAGGTAATTCCATCTTCTTCTAACATTTCTTGTGAGGTGACCCAGAGAGTTTCCTACTTGTAGCCACACAAGACCATCTACTATCACCAATTCTCCTCCACCACCATTAGGGGGGCCTCCATCTTCTTCTCCTTCTCTTGTGCCTATACTATGTGCCTTATATTCCTCTAAGGTTGCGGCACTCTGCAATAGCCAAGGGGTTCATACTTCGTCTTTGGGGCCACTCTTTCTACTACCACTAGTACTACTACTATCGGTATCCTCATTGGACACCCTGCTCTCAATGTCATGCCTCTTCACGAGCCTAACTTCACTTGTGCCTCTCTCTAGCACAACACACGCTTTCACATGTTCTCTGGGTGCGGTCTCTTTTCTCTTCACCCCGGGCTCGACTCCTCATCATGTGCCCCTAGATAAATTATTTCCACCTCTATGTTATGTTTTCCTTCTCAACTCAACTCTTCTTGTGTATCTCTCAGCTCTCTCTCTCCTTTGTTCCTATGGGTTCATTTCATTCCTCACCTCATTTCAAAAACTTATGGATCATCCTCAATGGATCCATCTCCTTCCTCATTTTCTCCCATGTTTTCAATCCCCCCCCTCCCAATGCTGGGAAATTCTACTCAGCCATCCTATTGGGATCCATGTGCCTCAACCCTTTCTCCACGAATAAAATCTTGATCCAGAGAAGTATTTTTTCCAGCATGTGTTTCCTAGGACCTTCTGTGAACTTTCTTTCAACCTCATTGAAAGAATCAATAAAACAAATTCAATGATATTAACCCCTCCTTTACTCAAGAAAACCAGAAATCAATGGCTTGAGTCCACTTGTTTTCCAATTCCCTCAGTCGATTAAGTGTGGCTTGATCCCAAACCACTGGCTCTAGAGGCCACAAAGCAGAATTGGTAGCAGACTACCTTTTCAACCATTCATACAATAAACAAGGAAATCAAATAAAGAAAATCTCATGCATATCGGTGTAGAGATACTTATCTTTCCATCGCTTCACCTTGACTCTCATACCTTGAGTTTCTCACTGGGAAAACTCATGTTCTTTTGCAGTTAACCAATCTTGAATTTCCTCCCGAGATGGATACCACCTCATTTCTTGCCTTCATCGTTCAATACAATACTTTTAGGTCCCGACAATGGAACCATTTGTTGGGTCATTTCACACTTGTGCGCGTCCTTCTTAACGTTGGGGGGTTAAGACCCAAGGTTCATCCAGAGTTGACCAACAAAAACCCCAAAGCATCGACATATCAATCTTCAACCAAGGTTGAAGAAAGTCTCACTCGAAATACGATGAGGATCACAGAGACCATCTGGGCTTGTGTTGGGGATGAAGGGATTAAATGCTTAGAGATCCAACTGGGTTGGCATTCAGACATTTCATAGCTGACATTATATTATTATCAATATGCAAAAACAATACACATACATATCCAAATACCATATAAGGAACACATAATAGATTAGAATCGTTGCAGCTTTATTATTCTCCTCATTCCATCAAACATAGGTACACATTAAGAAAAACCTACGTGACAGAAATAGAGTCTCATATCCTCTCTATATAATTGCCCATATTTACAATACATTGCGCCATGCACATCCTTTCAGAACTTAGACATATGACAAACTCGTACTTACAATCAATAGCATTACAGCATTACAATTCTACAGAGACTCAGAGCAAGCTCCTCAATAGTGGACAACAACAACGACTTAGTGAATCAACTCAATGCTAACATCAATAGCAAAGACAACCTCATCTTTGTCATCCTTGGTTCCTTTTATATCATTCTCGACTCTGGATCTGTGTCTCTATCAACTCTGCTCCACTTCCTCTACCAACTAACAATCTCGCACGCTTATGCCACCTACCTGCATCCACGTATCCTTTCTAGAAACAGAGCAATCTTAGTTGTCTTGCCAACTCATCTTTTGTTTGCTCCATGTTCCCTTGTGCTTCTAGTAGTAATCATTAAGGGATATTTCTTGATGATTCCTTTCTTGATTCCAGTATGCATCTTCTTGATTTAAAGTGTGCATTCAAAACTCGGATCGATGTGCATTTGGTAGACCTTGGGCTTTTCACGCAATATAAAAACTCGGTCTGGCATGTGCTTTTTGTCAATCCTCACGAAGTTTCTTGTGCATGCACAAAACTGAAATGGGCGTGCACGACTTTGTTTGTGCATGTCTCAAGATTAACCCAAAACTTTAGGAGCCAACAATGAGTTCAACTAGTTAATGGCTCCACACAACCTTGAAAAGAAATCCTCATGTGCATACCATCTTTAAATAAATGACTATGTTGTTGAGAATGATATACAGTTTGTGGGTAGGACTCATTCGTGTGTTACTAAATTACCATTTAATTTCTTCAACAATAAAGTGCATATTGAATTGATCATGATAAAAGAATAGAACCAAGAATGAAGTCTCTTGGATATCTAATGTTGGTGGAGTTGAGCTATACTTATTATGTTTTAATTCTTTGAAATATTCAATGAAGGTTAGTAGGTGTGTATGACATGTGACTACACATTTATATGATTATGAGATGATTGATTCTCTAGTTGAGTTAAACCATACTAATTCTTTGTTTGAGAGTACAGAATGTGGTTAAAGCCTATGTGCTTAAGCTTGGCACTAGAATAATAAACCGCGTTGACAAACTTTGTGGGCAGATTGCCTTTGTTTGCAAGTGAATGTTGTGCTATGAAGATGAACAATGTGAATGGTAATATGATTAATCAGTTAGCTAAGATGTGAATATTCTTTTTAAATATGGCATTGTCCTTGAACTTGTTGGGTGACGCTTTATACATATCTTGGTAAATTCGTAAATGGAAAAGACGGTTGATTGTGTTAAGAGCCATTGTCTGCGTGTATGACATGTAAGCCAAGGTTTTGGTTTCATTGGAATGAAGTTGGTTTTCGAGATTATACTCATGTCGTTAGATTGTGATGGAATGATGGTGATTGGTGATTGTTGAGAGCGTGAAAATAGTTTGAATGCTTAATCGTTATGTATGTAAATATTTTTAAATAACTTGAGGACTAAGGTGAGGTCCATGATAATGATTATAAATATTGTAAGGAAATGTTGTTGAGAAAATGATCAAGACTGGGGTTATACTCTTGATTGTTAATGTGGTTATTGCTACATGCATAATGTAGCAGATGATTTGAATTCATATATGGTTACATACTTGGAACTTGTTGGAAAACATACATTTGAGTAACTGTGTTTTCTTGTTTATTATTCATCTATTTGTTGTGTTTACAAAAAAATATTCTTATTGTTATTAAGTTAGTTGATAATGTCCTCCCTAAGTACAGTGCACATAGTTGGCATGCTACACAGTGGTATAAGAGCTCTTTTCAAGGCTAGGGCATTTGGACCCACATGCTTAGTTGTAACATTTAATTATGAGTATTGATATTTTAACGATGACAATAGTATGATGTGTGTTTCATAATCATTATGGTATGGACAAGGAGAAGGAATGTGTCTCCTCCACCTTTTTTGACTTCTCCACCTCCATGATCTCCTTCTCCACATAGTGGTGACCATGACCATATGTCTATCAAAGAGGTGTTTGATATGATGTAATGATTCCAAAAGAGGATTGATTTGTACACTGGTAAGTTCAAAGGTAATTCCTCTAAGCATGGTACTTCTTCATGTTAATGTTTAGCCATTATTACAAATGTTTGCATTTCATTAGATAACAATAGCATAATCCAAGATCACTAAGAAATACACAATCACAAGAGACACACCATTTATCCTGGGAAACCCTCTAGGGGAAGAAAACCTAGCAAAACTTCCTTAATATAGATAGCCAATACAATGCCAAGAGATCTCTTAAACAAATACAGAAAGTCCTCTCCCATATATGTGCCACTCTCTCTCTCTCCTTCTTCTCCAGCAGCAGATCTTAACTTGTCTCTCAAAATGAGCAAGTGGTTGTGTCTAAGTGAGGCTCTAGCCTCCTATATTTATACAAGTCTAGCACATGTGAAGTGTCTCTTCACTGGCAGGGCCGACTTCTCAAACTGGGTGGGTAAACCCACCTTTATTATATTTTTGGGCTTCTTTAATATCTGTTGGGGCCGACTTCTTATTCTTCCTATTACAATTGTCTTTTGACCAATCCACAAAAGGGGATTTGGTCCTATTACAATAACCGACATGATCAATCCACAATGGGGATTGATCCTATGAATAATA